>CAUYPK010159135.1:0-131550 GCA_963574355.1 Loris lydekkerianus | reverse complement strand
CTTAGGTTGCCTGCTCTTGCAGTTTCAGTCTTACCCATCATGGGGATACAAACATCAATGGTTTGGTCCCTGTCTTAGGTTGACTGAATGCAGAGTGATCTTACCCGTCTTTGGGTACTATGAATGTAATCCACCATGCAGTCTCTCCATATCCTGTCTTAGGTTGTCCCAGCTTTGGGAGTCTTACCCGTCATTGGTGCTATGGAGGGCAGTGAAGAATAATAGATTCTTGGTTAATGAGCCAGTGATATTGGACCTCGACCTGATTTAACTTCCTCTAACCTTTTTTAAGGATACAGGGCCCAAAGGTTTTCTTTACTAACTTAATGCGAGTTTTAAATTAAGGCCAAAAGTCTCCAAGTCTCATCCTGGCCCTTTGGCTCTGCATGGAAATGCCAGGCAAGTGGACCTTCCTTCTTTTGCCAATGCCTGTGCTCACTCTACTTCTCTTCTGCTGGTGGTGTCTGGACCTCTTCTGAGTAGCATTCAGTGAACTAGCAGGGTCCTTGTTCTGGTTACTTATATAAGCTAAAGGTAGATAGAGAAGAAAATGGATATGTGTTTAGTCTTTGAACTTCTTCATCAATCTATAATTCAGATCACTGCATATTTATTTTTCCATTGATTGTTCACTTTTTCACATGTCCTATTAGCCCAGAAGCCAGTCAACATCTCTCTTTCTCTGATCTTGGTAAGGAATCACCAGAACACTTTCGTATGGGGCAAAGGGCAGCAGGAGATGGTGCAAAGGGAGGCCAAGATGAATCCTGGCATATGCAATTTTGTCCTTGTTGCACCCACTAGTTGACAACTTTGAAGGCTTTCTTGCAGAGCACACCAAGTTTCGTGGGGTATGGATGCCTGTGCTGGTGGGAATGTCTGACAGTGCTGCGGGAGTGAGGACACCCCCTGGGTAGGTCTTAAAGTTGCATTTTCATTCCTTCATCTATGACGCTTGGCCATTATTCCTCAAAATATAACACCAGGCCGTGATTGCTCTGTTGGGTAATAATTGTGCTCATACCAACTCTCCATTGCTTGTTAGACCTTTATCTTAGATGAAACACTAACTTAGACTCTATCTTTCCTCAAGTATATTTTTTTTTATCAGCCTGGTTTCCCTTCCCTGGCAGTAGACCTTTCTGAAAATATCTTGTTCTGTTCTCATCTTTTTACCTTGAAATCTTTGAGAGGGAGGAGTTGAGATCCTGTCCACTCTCACAAAGATGCCCAGTGTCCTTCTTCTTTTCTGTGACCAGTGAGAAAGAGCAAGGATCTTAGAAAACCACAGTCATCATGGAGTCACAAGAAGTTCTAGTATATCCTTTTACAGGTTTCTCACCTCACTCAACTCCTCCCCTTCACATTCCAAAATTTAGGTATCTACCTCCAGCTTCTCCTAAGAGATACAAATAAATAAATAAGTCATGCTTGCACAAAAGTTCTTTTAATACCAGTATGTGCAGCCCAGATGGACCTGGCTCAGCAAAGCTTATCTCCCTTCCACATTTTCATCTTCCTTTCAGGATTTTCTTGCCCATGCCAACTATAGACTGCTGCATGCTGACAAAAATGATTAATGTTTCCCACTGAAACAAATCTTACTGTTGCAGGGATGAAGCAACTTATAACATTATCCATTTTAGTGGAATATTTATAACCAAATCATTTATATTTAGGAGTTTAGTTTTTACAAAGTGCTTCCTTTAAGAAACAGCTTTAGGTAGCAAAACACTCAATGGGTTTGCAGTGAGGTACACTAATTTCAAAATCCTGAGAAAATGGAAATAAAAAGAGAAGTAAAAGAAGCAATAAAATAAATATGCAATGATGAATGGGAAGAGATGTAAAAACAGGTCTTATGCTCATAGTTGTTACTGCATTTGGACTCTGCCATGTGGAAAATGAAATGAATGAGGGAGCTCATATTTAGAGGGAGTTTGTCATGAACTTGAGCAATATAAATAATGAGTACTAACTTTTTTTAAAAAGTTATGCATAGTGAAACATCAAAGGAAATTCCAGGAAAAGAAAAAAGTTACTCAGACTTCAACCAGTTTAAAAAGTAAATCTGTTACATAACAAATAGTCCAGATGTCATCAAAAGCAGATGCCAGTGAAAGGCTTTACTACTGAACTCAATAGAAGGAAGCATCATCTGTGATCATTTTCTTCAGTGAAAAAGGAGGCCAGCCAGCTCCTTGGGATTCAAGTCCATGATGTCTGAAGTGAAACCCACAAGCAGAAACCAATTCAAATGCAAAATGGAGAAACTCTTGAGAAATTCTAAAAGAAAATGCTTAAAAAGTACAGTATAGTTACTTGCGTATCACAAAGGAGGCTGAACTACATTAAGTGAAAGAGACAATAGAAGGGTTCAATTTTTTTGTACATCTAATTTGATTTGGAATAAGCAGATTTTAATTTAGGGTAGAATGGACAGGGTTTCTATTTTTGTTTTTAAGAGTCAGTAGCTTTCTCAAATTTCTGATATAAAAACATACATATACATCTATTTATTTACCTACATAGACACAGCAATTTATACTCACAGCTAGCTTTCCAACCTTCCTGCTTTTGTTTCTTTATTGTCTTTTATCGTAGGTAGATGTCATCATTAATTCATACTGCGATGAGACTGGCTACTTATTAAGCATTCATCGATGCTAAGAAAAAATTATTTTCACTTTCCCAGTGGCTTTGTATTTAATACAATTTGCTTTAATATCAAATCAGAATGATTATTTTCCTTTTCCATGAACTATTTTCTTAGTCATTTGCTAATGGTGTTATTTTTTCATCCAGAAATGCAACTATTCTTTGGTGTGTAATTCAAGTAAATAAATTATCACCAGACATACGTTTTGGTAATCCAAGTGCTGAAGTTAGCAAATACCACAATCTGCATTTGACTTCTGTGCCTTTCCTGTTATTTACCAAGTGTCTCCTTCTGTGCCATAAATAATTTAGAGTTCAAAGTGAATGATGCTTCTAAATGCTAGAAAGCCCCAAATCACCTTCATTTCATTTGCTAATTTTCCCTCATATACCCATAATCTGAAACCACTCCACTTATCCTCTACTTTCAAGCAAAAATCTTCTTGTAATGCGAACTTTAAGCATTTTTATGAAAAGAGGTAGAAGAGTAAATTTAATACATAATATGAATGGATTATACCTAATATTTTTGTATGGGTTATTATTACTGGCACGTGCAATTCATGCAGAAAAAATCTTATTAAATATGACCAAAGCTAATAAGAATATGTAAACAATCAACACAAATTGATTTGGAAAGGGTTTTACTAATATCTGTAATTTGACAGTGGCATTTAAATATACGATAATATATATATATATACATAATTTATGTCAGCACATGTATAATAAACCAGAAACCCTTGAAAGAATAAAATTACAAATCTAATTGAATATTTCTTGTAAGGACGTCTTACAAATAATTTTAAATATTCATTTGGGCATGTTGTAAAAATGACATAGCTGATTCTTTCCAGTAGTAAGAAACATTTTGCTACTTGATTGTGGTGATGGCCTTATGCTGAAAAGGAACCCTTTCAGATTTTTTCTTTTTTTTTTTTGAGGGGGGTATTTTTATTTATATGACCTTGAAATCATGAATAGGAAGATCTAACAGACAATCTGGCCCATAATCTTATTTTCATGATTAAGAAGAGAAGTCCAAAAAGTTTTCCCATTCCCAAAGTTATTATAGTAACTTGTATTTATTTATTTATTTTTATTTATTTATTTATTTATTGCAGCTTTTGGCCTGGGTCAGGTTTAAACCTGCCACCTCCAGTATATGGGGCCGGTGCCCTACTCCTTTGAGCCATAGGCGCCAGCCTATTATACTAACTTTGATTGCAATAAGTTTGGGATTAAAACCCCAAGATCTTGTGAGAGAAGGTTTGTTCTAAAACTCTTTCAAAAACATAGACCACAGATAATTTACGGTATTGTTATTAAAGTGTCATTATTAAAAACAAAGGGTACTTCAAAACAATATGGAATTTCCTGTCAGGAATTTAAATGTCTTACTTACCTGAAACCGAAATGTGAAAACTTCTTATGTTTCTCTTCTTAGTTAGATTAGAAAATAATCAAGACATTTAAGAAAATGAGCTAGCTAAGCTTGCTGCCTATTTATGTACATGGATTGCATCTGTTTTTTCTTTATCTTCGCTGTTAATAATAGCAATATGTAGCAGCAAGCCAAAAGAAGAACACAGCACTGTACCTTTCTATGTGTGTTTATTCATTTAAAAAGTGTAAGTAGCTACTAATGTTGTAGTGCTTTTGTGAAAATTAATTGTGATGATGTACGTAAAGAATTTAAAAGAGTGTCTAGTACATAATAAAAGTTCAATACACTAGTATATTACTCTTATTAAGTGATTGGTTTTACTAAATTATCATCTTCTCTAATATTATCTGATTCAATTACTCCATTTGATACCTCTTCTTGTTCATCTCTATAAACTTTTTAGCAACCACATGCCTCTTGTTAAACTACAGTAACCTCATTATTTTAAAGGAAAAGAGATTAATATAATATCTCTCAAGCAACCACAACAAGCCAAATACTGCCACCAATGTTTTGTGTATCACTCAATTTATTTGCACAATAATCCTACAAGTTAGATTTGAAAATTCCCCATTGTCTAAGCACAGACACCCATTTTAAAGAAGTTGACTTGACCAAAACACCAAACAATATAAGAGATATTGAATTCCAACCTAACTGGAGCGGCTTTGGAAGCCCACCAAATTTCCAGTCTATCAGGAAGCTTCAACATCTAAAAAAATGTCTTTTAAAATTCTGTCTTACTCTTCTGGAATAAAAACCAATTTTGTTTGAATTGCATACAATTCCATCCCTCTATGTCACCCAACACCCATGAACAATGACTGGAATCGATTTCTAAACACTGATCCCATTTCCTTTGGACTGTGCATGAGGAGGCAGTAATTAGGACTATGGACTTTGAAGCTCCTATTTGCTATAACCTCACATGCTTTTGTACTTCTTTTCTCCCTATTAAATGCCAAATGCAAACATTATATTACCCCCTCCCCCATATACACACATACTGGCCACATACACACACTTGCACACACACACCAGGAGCCATCTGCCTCATTCCTTTTTTGAAAGGCTAGAGCTTTCTTTCTATGACAATAATGATTCTTCTCTGTGGATAATAACCTGATGAAGCCCCCTCTAGGAATGACTAAAGAAAGCAGTACAGCATTCAAGATGCTTCCTCAGGACTTTCATAGGCCCTGTCAAACAATTTGTTAATCCCGGATGCTGGAAATCAATTTCTGAGGAAGTAAAAGGATGAGTTTCTTCTTTTAGCTGTATGTCTCAGGTAAAATGCTAAACATTTTGCACACATTACCATAACTAACAATTGTAATAACCATATGCAATAGATTCTATTCCTTAACCCTGTTTTCCAAATGTGTAAACACAGAGAAGCAGAGAAAATGACCCAAAGCAAAAGAGTTTGTGAATACAGTATTATTTCCCCCAACCTATAGGGATGTTTTCAGGTTCTGCCTTATAAATGCTTATTGAGTAAGCGAACTCCTGAGCTAGTCAGACCTGGTCATCACCTTAGAGAATCTCCACCAAAAGTGATGGGGGCATTTCCTCCTTCCATGTTCCTCAAGCTTTTCCAACAAGAAAACAGGGAATCAGGTATTCAAAAGTGTCATATCGAAAATTAGAACCTGTAATATGATATGATCATCTCTCTGTGATTATTAGGTCAAGACAGTCTTACTAGCCAACATCTCTTTAAGCAAGAACAGACACTTTGCTTTATGAAAATAACTCTTACCATTTCCCCTCTCATTTATTCAATGTGCTATCTTCTGAAACCACAGTGTTTATGTAAAACAAAAGGAAAAACAATCTCTGTGAAGTTTACACTGTAAAATTTACTATGCAGGCTGTCAGAAACTTTCCAATAAATGAATAAAAACCTTTTGAAAGTTTAGTTATGATGTATGTTGTTTGGGAAATTTGGGGCTTGTTCTATTAGCGCTCAGATGGCTGTAATAAAGACAGCTGCTAGAGAGAGTTGGCAGGTGTACAAATGAAGTTAGAAACGTACATGTTTACCACTTAGGGGCTGCGTACACCTACTGTTCTTCTTTGCCAAAAGATAACAATTCCACATTTTATAGGCAATTGCCTTTCCTTTTTTGTCCCAGAGGCTCGCCAAAATTCAATAAGTTTATTTTAGTGAAAACCACCTTGCTGCACTCAGCATCTTGCCTAAGCAAAATTCCTTAAAATAAAATGAGCAGGAGCCATTACAGAAGAGTGAACAAAGCCAAAATGATCACGAGCCCATTTCTTTCCAAATGAGCTCATTACTATTAATTCCTCCTGCCCTTAGAGAATATTTGAAAAAGCAAGTTCATCAGGAGAGTAAAATAAATGTTAAAAACAAAATTGGTAAGAATAACTCTTCCCTTCAAAATTGCATCCTAAGTAAGGCAATCCCATAGGATGCTAACTCTCAATGGCACAGGCTCTGAATAGATATTTTAGATGATTAGCTATGCA
Organism: Loris lydekkerianus; assembly: GCA_963574355.1. Classification (NCBI taxonomy): domain Eukaryota; kingdom Metazoa; phylum Chordata; class Mammalia; order Primates; family Lorisidae; genus Loris; species Loris lydekkerianus. The sequence continues at coordinate 124,949 of CAUYPK010159135.1, read as the reverse complement.
TGATTCTGGGAGCACACATGGATGTTTTGACATTGGTATTAAACAGAAGCTGAATGTTTGTAGAACTACCTCAGAAACTACATATTCCATCACCAAGAAACCTATGACTTCCCCTCCTTGAAAATCTATGGAAGTTCTGTGATGGGGAAAAATCTAATAATAGAGGACAAAAAAATAAAAATACATGGTAACATTTAAAGAATCTCCTTCTGTGGGCCTAATTCTCTGAATTTCCCTAACATACCCAAAAAGACTTCAGTATGCGCAGTGGACCATGTGACTGCACAGCAAGCAAGGCTTTAAGTCAGCAGTCACAACCCACAGGAACAGTATGAAAGGGTCACAGCATTAGGAAGGTTGAGAACCACTTAGTTTTAAGTGCAAACAGTAGGTGAATGAAGCATTTCATTCAACTAACTTGAGGTAGTGACAGTTCTTACATTCTGCAGAGTGGAATAAACTACAGTGTGTGAAGAGTTTACATAGACTCTGGCACAGTGAAAGCCCTGAATGTTGGGTATCGCATTAGTTGTATGAATTTGGACAGCATCTTCATCTTCTCTTTACATTCCCTCCCAAATAGACAGTGCAGTGAGATAAGCATAGACTTGCTTCTCTGTCTTTGGGAAGACTCACCGGTCCAGGAGGTGTTTGGATAGAAAGCACACTATCTATTTGTGGAGGTGATTTGCCTTCTTCTGTGTAAGATAAATGTTTCTGTTTCCTCAATATATGACTGTGTTAAATCTAAAATCAGGAAGAGGAATGAGGTGAACTGTTCAGCTTGACTTAGTCTGAGCCTTAAGATAAAGAAGGAAGCCTCTTGGATCACACAGGTCCAGCCTATTTCAGGAAGATAAAAAACCAAATAGGCATTTGGAGTTATTTACACCATTCTCTATTGTATTTTTCTTGTAAGCCTTCAACAGTAGGAAGCCATAAGAAATTAAGATTTGGAGATTCTTATTATGGACTTAAAGACAATGTCTCAATATCCTCTCTGTTCTTTCATTCTATGTGTTTACCTATCTATATTCAAATACTTATCTTTTGCCAGCAGAAAGAATTTTCATCATTATCAAGACTTCTTCTGTCCTTTTTTACTGGTGAATTCTCTTAATTATATGCTGATTCAAAAAGCCATACACCCAAAGGTAGAATGCTGCTGATAAACCTGTTCCTGACTGATGCTGTCAAATATTTTATTTTAAAACAGAAACACACCTTTTAAAGAAGTGGCTGGTATTCTTTATTAGCATTCAAACTGTTTGCAGGTAATAGAAAATGGAAAGTGACAAAGTATCATATTATTTAAAATATAAGGATGCCCAAGTTCTAAATAAGAAAGTGTCACACTGATGACACATAAATGTCCAAATCTAAAGCAGAAAAATTGACAAATGTAGTACATATTTGACTTCTTGTGTTTATAATTATAGTTAAAATGCTAATAAAACTATATGTTCTCAGTAAGAGATTTTCAAAGCCAAAGCAAATATTTACCAAAGATTCTTTGATCCTTTAAACATGTATATATTTTTTAAAAAATTTTGCATGATTAACAATTTCAAAATCACAGCTTCCCTTAGTATACCTGACAGTGACGGTGGTTTCTCAATGACCTCAAACATCTGAGGCATGAAGTCAGAGCATCCATCTGTCTGCTACAAACTTCCCTAACCTCTGCAGCATTCCTCTGAAGAAAGCTAGGAAGAATACCTTGCAGGAAAAGGCTTTGCTCCTGATCAGCCAGTGTGGAGAGTTTTGAATAATTTATTCAGAGCTGTCAAGTCACATGCCTAATGTATTATTCTTGCAACGAAACTTCCATACAAGGTGAAAAATCCAACTCATTGTTTTTCCTGCAGGCTCAAGGATTTCACCACTGTTTGGAAAATATCCGAACAGTATTTAAAAGCCCTTGTATGAAGGAGGAAACTAAAGAAGTTCATCCAATCATCAAAACTCAAATTTTTCAAAAAAATTATTCCTCACTTAATTGTAGGCCTCTAAATACAATTTTACTTGTTTTCCCACGTAGTTATCATGCCAGTGCTTAAAATTGGAATATTAGTGTTCAGATTCCAAAAGATTAATTATTCTTTAATTCAACACATTTTACATATTTCACTTGCTTTATTTTCTCAAAACTTTATTCCAAGATGGGCTGTTGCTCCTATAAAGCTTCATGGGGTTTGGATTAGAATTGCTACGATTACCAGGGCTATGTGTCTTTAACCATTAATCTTCAGCTTTGTATGAACAAAGTACAATGTATGTATAAGTTTGGCCTAACTTTCTGGGTAAACCATATTCCAGTCCAAATGCTATAGTGCACCTGCTTCAACATAATCCAACTACAAAATACTCAGTTATAAATGTGGAAGGAAACAAACGATGTTGAGGAACTGCTTCGTATGGTTCTGTTTATTTGAGCTTATGATGGTTCAATATAAAATCATCACAGAGAAACTAAGAGAAAAACAGTTTGGGTTATAGAGACAAAGATTAAAGTAGTTGCAATACGTGCAGGAGAAAGCATGGCACACGTGCCTTTCGAAGTTTTGAACACAGAACAGAGCAAGAAATACTTCTTACTTCATTATCCAATAATAAACGCACAAACACATACACACAGTCACAAACACACACATCTACACAGGAAAAGAGGAAGAACTAAAGCACGGTTGTCATGAAATGACACTTGCCATCATTAGATGGGACACGTGCTGGTAGTTCGCAACCAATGGACGCCTGGTTAACGCCTCTCATCCTATTCCATTTTGTTTCCCTGTGTAGGGACAACTTTGGGGCTCCAGATATTTCTGTTGCCTTTGCTGTGCATCTAGCTGATGGGATTTGCCTCAACTGTGTCAAGTGTTTTTTGCTTTCTGTCCTGGAATCTTCTCACCCACCTCTGCATGGGACTGGACAAAAATACCACCAAGCATTCTGATAGATGTCTACAACTAAAAGTATGAGCTAAATAACATATCTCAGAACAATCTTTGACTATTAGGGGGCCAAAGCCAGTGGAAAATATTCCTCCATTTCATTCTTCTAAGGTACATGACTCACCATTTTCCAAAGATATAACAGTGAGAATCTGAACCCAAGTGCGCATAGTAACAACAGAGTCACACACCTGTAGATTATTGCTTCTTCTAAGTTTTGCTACTCTCCATCCCTGACTATTATTTCTTCAAATAAATTCCAGATAAACCATTTGCACCTATACTCTAATATCAATGAGTACTTTGGGGGAGAAACCCAAGCTAGGATATAACTTGATTTTTTTTTTTTTAATGTTGAATGCATCTCAAACTAGTGATGATTGTCCTAAGTGAAGTATCTAAAGAATGGAAAAGCAAACACCACACAGAGTGGCTACTAAATTAGAACTAACAGAAGTACACACATGTGCACAGAGGGAAGCAAAACTCAATGGAAATTAAGCAGGGGAGAATACAGAGGAGGGGGTGGATGAAATCCTACCTCACAGTACTGTGAACACTGTCAGGGTGATGGGCACTTATAGGCCTCACTCAACCATTATGAAAATTATTCATGCAAATGAAATCATCCATATCCTTGTAATATTTTGAAATATAAAAAAGAAAGTCATCAAATCTGTCAAAAATGTTGACCGGGAATTTATTTTATGATCCATTAATACCAATTTGCAAAACTGCAATCAGGCCTTGGAAAGGAGAAGAAACACCCAAGTGAAAAGAACGGCTCCTCAGTGATGGTAGCGATGAGGACGTCTTAGACCAACGCACGTACTTAGTGGCCTGGAACCCGACCAGTGATGAGGCTCCTCAAGGGACTGTGTGTCACATGTCCAGTAGGAAAGTGTCCTCTGTCTACCCTGCTCACAGCTGCTTGCCTTTACAATTTCATATGAAGACCAAAAGGAAATATTGCATTTTTAGTTCACTTTGACAAATATTTGGTTTTCTACAAAGTTGAAGGCAGAAATGTTTCTACAAGAAAGCTGAAACATATCTTCAATATTTCTGTGATATGAAATGAGAAGGCATGTGGGCATCATTGATACTTTAAAACATCTTGATATAGAAAATTAGGAGTTTGGAAGAGTAATAAAGAAATTAGAAGTGACACAGACAAATTGGATTAAAGAGGAGATTTGAATAAAATTTAAAGTCTGAACCTTAACAGAAAAAGAAAGAGAAAAATAAGTAATAAAGAAAAAATCAATTAGAGTAACCAGTACAGAGACAACTGTGTCAAGAACACAATTTTGGCATCATATTCTTATACAATACTCAGAAAATGATAAATAAAATAAAATTAAGTTTTTTTGTAAATAACTGTGTATCTCCGTATAGGAACTGCAGGTCTCCTTGTTGACCATATTGGCTGTGCGGATTTCTTCCATGCATTTTATTGTCTTATCATCTCCCATCAATCTATTGGGTAGTTCTTTTCTGCAAATCTCTAGAAACTTCTTTACATATTCTGAATAGTAATCTTCTGTCAGTTATATGTGTTACAGATGAAGGAGTCTAACTTCATTAGTATTCCAAAAGCATCCCAGTAGCATCTGACAAACTCCTCACTTGCCAGACTGAATACAAGTCAAAAATAGATAAGGACTCTGAAAGAGGGCACTGACTGTTTTAAGAAGTTTTACCTGTGGTCAGAAACACAATATATTAGATTTCTAAAGAGTTTCTGTCATTATGTTTGTGGCACTATGGAGATCAATGGAGAGGACCAAAGGTGAGGATGCTGAGCAACAGCCTAGGTAGATCAAGAGGCTTAACATCCATTCCTACTCAATTTCAGAATATTGTAAGTGATCTGTGAACACTTATAAGGAAGAGAAAAAAGGAAAACGTGTCATCTATACTTGTCCCTAGTTAAGAACAGGGCTTACACGAGTCTTTCCCAGGGCAGTGGCATGCAGTGAGTGCTAAATATTTTTTAAACAATGTTGTGGTACTAAGGGCATCACATCTTAACAGGGATGCCAGCAACTTGGAGCATATCCAGTGATGGATGAGAAAGGTAACAAGGAGTCTAAAGACAACGTCAGGTAAGAATGATTAAAAGAATCACATTTATTAAGCCTGAGAGAAAAGATGAGGTTAATGGCATGATACTTTTCTTCAAAAATCAATGTGACTTTGATATGGAAGTTGTATTAGAATCAGTCTCCCAGTAGCAGAACTGACCTGTGGAAGAAAGTTGAAGAGAAGAGAATAGGGAACTTTCGGATTTAATTTAGCAACAGCAAACATTTCTTAAGCACCTATTCTATGCTATGCAGTGTGCTAGATGCTGAGGTTCAAAAGCACATGGGACATGCAAGCAGTTCTCAAAGTATTTTAAATAGGAAAGAAGAAGCCAAAAGCTACAAAATTAAAATGAGCAAAGTGTGATAAAGTAATATAAAGTGTGTGTGAAGGGAACACAGAAGATGCGATGATTAATTCATTTAAATGTGTTTAAACACTCAATGGGCTACCTGGAAAGGTACTGAGGTCCAAGACAGAAAGAATATTGAAGCTATGTCTGCATTGGATTCAGATGCATTTGGAAGTGCATAATAAACATAATTGTGTAAAAGATGACTAAATTTGAAACAATAAGATCTAAGATGACTATTTCCAAGAATGTGTTTTCTTAAAGCATTTCATTTTAAAACAATATGGAATATTATAAAAAATAATTAATGTAAAAAAACTAGTTAAATAAAAAATAAAATAATTTAAAAAATAATACTAATATATTTAAAATCTATTAAATATATCATTTATAATATTTAATTCATAAATATTAATATTAAAATATTTAATAACAATTTTAAAAAATATATTAAAAAACCAATTAGCTTGTCCATCTGTTGGTCTGAGTTGTCAATGTATGAACTAAACCTAGAATAGACAAACTGTGGCCCATGGGTCAAATCCAGCTGGATGCCTGGTTGTATAAATAAAGTTGTGTTAGAACACAGTAATTCATGTGTGAATTAACTATGACTGTTTCACACTACAAGGGCACTTTTGAATAGTCCCAGAAGTGCTTGTTGTCTAAAAACCTAAAATATATATTTACTATCAGTGAGCTAGTAAATATCTATATACTATCTAAATAGTAAATTTTTTAACTTTAAGAGTAAAAATTTTTAGGTTACAGGTAAAAGAGTAATATCACAGAAAAAATTAGCTGACTGCTGCTGATTTAGATGGCCACCTGTCGGTCATGTTGAAAGGGGAATTATTGGGTTAAACACTAGATGAGATGATTTTAAACCTTATATGATACTTCAAAGTTATTAATATGGTTACTGTGTATTTCTTTATTTTATCTTGCACAAATTGTTTTACTAATGTAGATAATTATTTTATTTATTTATTTATTATTATTTTTTAAGACAAGAGTCTCAAGCTGTCACCCTGGGTAGAATGCCATGGCATCATAGCTCACAGCAACCTCAAACTGTTGGGCTCAAGTGATCCTCTTGCTTCAGTTTTTCTATTTTTAGAAGGAGTCTCACTTTTGCTCAGACTACTCTTTAACTCATGAACTCGAGTTCAAGACCAGCAATCCACCCATCTTGGCCTCCCAGAGTGCTAGGATTATAGGCGTGAGCCACGGCACCCTGCAATAATAATCTGTTATTATTATATTATATTATTATATTTATATTATTATAAATATCTTATCCATTAACAAATAAGAAATAATACTAACTCCCTGAGAATGATGAAATTCTCAGAGTAATCAATCCCATTCAGTTGAGTCATATTTGCTTTTACCTCTAACCTAAAAATTACCTTATAAATTTACAGATTACTTGTTTTTCACCTCTATTTCTGCTCAGAAATATACTAAAAATGATTAGAAAACAGTTGAATTGATATTTCTATAACCACAGGACCTATAGGATGAGGTAATGCTTGCTGGATATTTAATGTTAAATTAATAAGCACTACGCATCCCTCACCTCTTACAGTGCCAGTAAAAGAGTAGAAAGATTCTGTCTTATCACTATTTTGCTGGTACAATGATCTGGCAATGTTTCCTGAAACATTGAATGCTGGGAAGCATGAATTGAAAACTATTATGCTAACATAAGCAACTGAGTTAAAGTAGCTACTTTTATTATAGTAGGAACATGTGTCTCAGCATCCATGCCTATGCCCTCAAAAATAGAATGTTCTTAATAGAAGTGTGAGAACCAGTTCTCCTGTGGGTAGCTGTGGTAATCAGCCTTTGGGCAGGGCCCTAATGATCTCACATCCTGGTCATCACACCCTTGTGTGGTGCCTTCTCGAGTTGAATAGAGCTGTCTTATATAATTATTAAGATACTTCAGAAATGATAGGATGTGATGTCTAAGGCTAGGCCATAAAAAACATGAGACCTCTACCTTGTTCTCTCAAATCTCTGATTCTGGGAGAAGCCAGCTATTATTACTTAAGGATATTCAAGAAGCTTTATGGAGAAGTGTGACAAGGAAATCCCTCTTATCAAAACCAATAACAAATGCTCCAGCTTTGTGAGCCAGCAACCTTAGAAGCAGGTCCTCCAGCCACAATCAGTCCTTCAGATGATTGCTAATATCTTGACTGTAACCTCGTGAGAGACTCAAGGCCAGAATTACCCAATTATTCTACTCCCAAATCTACATAAAGTGAAAACTGATACATACTTATCATTGTTTTTAAGCCATTAAATTATATAATAAATTATTATGTACATCAGATGAAAAAATATAGCAGCAGTACCTCTTCTTGAAGAGCCATGAAGCCTCTCTAACTGAAAGAATCTATATACACTAAACGACCCTTGGCATCTTTCAACCAAAGGTCCCAACCCTCAGGCCATACAGCAACTTCATGCAATGCAGATTAAGGCCCCCTTTCTGGGTCGATTCAACTCCATGAGGATGCCTATATTAATTCCTGGAATGTTGCAAAAGGGAAGAGTTTTCGATTGGTAAAGATACTAGCTCTATTCATTTGAAGACATGATACCGAACATGCACGTAACTTCTAAACTTCATTCTAATAAATGTGCCCTTTCCCCAAGCATTGTGATCGTCAAGTAAGGAAACATGAAAAAAGCAAAGGACCCATGACAACAGTTGCTAGCAGCACCTACTTTAAAAGATGAAAGCCAGCTCCTTCTTGCAGATTTTTATCTTTCTATAAGACTGTCCATTTTTCCTGGTTTGAGTAAATCAAAGCAGATCACAAAATTATCTTCCACACCTTGATATTTCCCACTATGTGGGCAGTGTACCTATACTTATTTGATTTCAGCTTTAACCATGAAACCACAAAAGGGGCATGCCTTCCTTACCTATATTAATTGTCCTCATGTTTCTTCTCCTATTTTCAGCCTGGCCTGCCGTATCTATGTAATCTAAGAAGATTCTGAATCTCCCACTCTTTTTCATCTCCAGTGTCTGTGCTTTGAAGCACCCAATGTTAAATACCCTGCAGAATAATGGGAACATACTTTCTAGTAAATGTTGCTCTTATCATCACCAATGTAAAATAAATACATTTTACATTGTTGGTTCAGCTAATATTTATTAAATTATGAATATTTGAATATTATTAATAATAATATAAAAATTATATAATAATATAAATATAAATAATAATCACAAAGGATTATACTCTACAGGAGGCACTATTTCAGGTGCTAGAAATATAGTATCCAAAACAGCAAAATCCCTATCTTCACAGGACTTTAAGTTTACTAGTGAGCGACACAAACTATAACGAGACTGTAAAATCCATAGCATAGTAGGAGGTGCTGTCAAGAAAGACTTCTTATAGGGAATACATGGCAGGTGCAATTTCAGATAGAGTTACCAAAAAGTCTTCATGGAGAATGTGACATTTGAGCAAACAATCTGATGCAGATTAGAAAATGCCTTGTACATCCGAAGGAAAACCTACTATTGGCAGAACAAACAGTACAAAGGCCCTCACATGGGAGCATGTCAGATTTGCTTAAGTAAGAGTGGCTGAGGCAAAGTGAGCAATGAGAAATTGTAACACATGAGATTAGAGGTTTTAACAAGAGTACAGGTCTGATTCAATAACTTGGTTTATACTTGAGGTGAGATGGAAAGCTATTGAAAAATTATGAGCACAGGATTTACAGGATCTGCTTTTTGTATTATAGGAAATACTCTAACACTGGTCTCAAATGCGTGAGCTCAAAACGTCCTCCTGCCTTGGCCTTCCAGAGTGTTAGGATTATAGGCATGAGCTACTGGGCCTATAGTATTTCTGAGTATCCTACTTTGAGATGGACCTAATTAGACCAGTAGATACATAGGTGAAAATGTCAAGTGTGCAGTTGTTATACAAGTTGGAAGTTCAAGAGTGAGGTTTGGACTGAAGATGTTTATTTAGGACTAGTCAAGATTTAAGTTACCTTTAAAATTAATATTTTATGAAACCAAAGAGTAAAGTGTAGAAAAAAAAAAAGATCAAACTCTGGAACACTTCAATTATAGACATAGAAAAGTAAAGGAGATAGCAGCAAAGGAGCTTGAGAATGAGCAACCTACTACTCAGGAGAAAAACCATGACAATGAGGTATTCTGAAAGCTACATGAAGACCACATTTTCTGGATGGGAGGCCCTTCAACTCTATCATATACTGTAGACAGGTCAATAAGTGGGACTAACAATAGAAGCAAGGCAAAGGTCATTGGTGACATTGACAAGAGTAATTTCAGTGGAATTGTGAGTATGAAAGCCTGAATATGTGAGTTCAAGGAAAATAAAGGCAAGAAAATTGGAGAGGGCTGGGCACAGCTATTTTGAGGAATTTTATTTAAAGTAATAGAAAAATCTGGTGCAATAACTGGGGAGAAAATAAAGCTTCAAGGAAAATTGTTTTAAGGAGAGAGATATCACAGAAAATTTTATTTATGAGAAAAATCTCAGTAGAAAATAAACATGAAATGATAAAGCAAAGGAGGAAGATTTTTCCAAAGTGATATGTTTGAGTGTGCAAGTAGAAATAGTCACATAAGTGGAAGAGTTGGTCATTGCTTTGAGTATAGATGGTTTATGGCAACAGACCCCGCTCACAGGCACAGGTGATAGGCGGATAAATTTGTTTGCAAAGGCTTTGTAAAATTCTCAATTGATTGCTTCAACATTCTTAGAAAAATATCACACTGAGTCATGGACTGAGATGAGCATAAAAAAGTAGGTGTTGGAAATTTGAAGAGAAAAAAATAATTTGGAATAGTCATTAAGAAAAACAGGAAAGTGATTAGGAAATCACAATGTGACTTTTAGGCATCATTAAAAGCTCATTGTAAATTTGTATTTACAGTGATGTGGTGTGTTTTCTCCAGCCATGGTCAGTTCTTTCTGTACAGGGGCTTTGCTCAGAGAGTAGAGCGAAGGGAGTAGGAAGCAAAGGAACTAAGTGTAGGAGTCAGGGAATAGTTAGGATGGAAATGATGGAATTTAGGCAGGATAAGGAAGGAAGTAGAACTGTGAGGAGGGATAACAAAAAGTAGTTGATCAATTGATTATAAGTTCTTGAGTTAAAGAAATTGTTGACATTGCAATTTTAGAGCAAGTGAAGTGAAAAATAGAAAATGATTCTTGGAAAAGAGGATGCCTGAAGGAAATTTAGAGACTGCAGTTATTGGTAATGACACGTTCTAGGAGGTGACCATGGGAGTGAGTAGCTGGGAGCACAGGTGTCAAAGAAAGAATGTCAAGCAAGTTAAAATCAAGATAATGAAAGAATCGTCTATGTGGATATTGAAATTCTTAAGAATTATGTCAAGAGTTGTGGTGGACAGAATGACTTTGACCCAGATGCCGATATCTTCAAGAGATGAAGGAAAATGATAAGAGAGTCAGATGCCACCTGCAGCAAGTGGGTAGTGAACAAGGTAGCCTCATGGTATGGAATTCAGGATTAAAAACTGGATATTTTTAAAAGTAAAGAAGGGAAAATTGTCTGAAAACCATAATAAGGAGCAAGACCTGCTGCACCTCTGGAAGGGAGATATGCAGTGTGTGAAGGAGCAAACCTCTGCCACTTGAGATGATTACAGGGGAACAGTGTCCTGAGGGAAGAAGCAGATTTCAGCTTAGAGCAAGGACGTGAAGAGTTGGTCACACTGTGAGAATGGGATTACTTTGGTGATGACCAACGAACAATCAAATACATACTATTTTCATATTACTTTCTAACAAACTTGATCATATACTCAAAAAATAGTTTCAGGGCGGCACCTGTGGCTCAAAGGAGTAGGTCACTGGCCCCATATGCTGGAGGTGGCGGGCTCAAACCCAGCCCTGGCCAAAAACTGGAAAAATAAATAAATAAATAAATAAAATTAAAAAAAAATATATATATATATATAGTTTTAGAGGAGAATCAACATGTATACATGCAGGTACTACTGAAACAGAGCACAGTTCAGTTGCATTAATGATTTACTGGGCCACACACTAACAATCTAGGGTGATAGAACTAAGGGCACAGAGTCAGAATAGTCTTTGGACTTTATGAGTTAACTTCTAATTCTATAGCTCCATGATGTTTTTATAATAGACAAAAGCTTATGTTTCATTAGACTCATCAGAGGGGAAGTAAAACAATGATAGAAGATTTGGGGAATATGTTGATTCTGGCAGCAAATGTAAATTTGGCTGATAAAATGTATCCAAAACATGGAGCAACATGGTAAAGTGAAAGGAACACTCTACTAGATTTGGGCAATGTTATTTACTCGCTTTTTGTTTAATTTCTCTGGGCTTTGATTTTTCCTTCCCTGAAGGTGGAGACCAGATAAGGTCTTGCCTCCAAATTTCTCAAATTCCAGCCTATTGACAAGGCAAATAATCAAATTAATTTTTCACACATAACTTTTTTCTACTTACTCAGCTTCAAGGTATTTAAAAATTATATTTGTTTATGTAATTAAAAGTTGAAGTTCTAAATAAATAATATTAAATAGACATCAGTTTTTTTTTAAAAAAAGGCATCAGTTTTGTTTCAGAATGAAAGTGGAAGTATGAAATAAAGTAAATGCCTATCCTGAACAAAAGAATGACAAAAATGTATTAACTTTCCTTGATCCCAGGAAAAAGACTGTACTTTCCTAGAGATATTCATTTCTCAATCATTCCCTAGACATTTATTAGTCAGCATTATGACTGATTTCCCATTAATATTTAACCAATATAAAGACCCAAAAAGAATGATAAAAAGAAAAATAGACACTATAAAGAAAAAGTGATATAACATTCTATAAAATAAAAAAAAAATTAAAAGCTTAAATCATTCCTAGAAAAACTGTCGCTGTAAGTTTTATCTTTCATCCACAAAAAGGTATAGTTATGAAATAAGCATTATTCTTGAGACTGCTTACTCTATCATATCGAAAGTTATCTTCAGTACTAAATTTTATATTTTTTTATGAAACATGTTTTATATTTTGAAATTTAAATGGAGAAATATAAAAAGAAGTGAATTGATGGTAGAGGATGAATTAAATACATCAAAGAACAGCAGACATTAAGGAATAAATATATTAATATGGTGACTAAGTATGACTTATCTTTTGCTATATGTACAGTGCAAATTTCACCTTTTAAAAAATATCTCTTAGTTTCCATGGGTCATGAATGCAGGTACAGCTTGGTTGGGCAGTTCCAGTTTGATGTTGCAGTTATATATTGTTTAAGTCTACAGTCAACTGAATACTTCACTAGGGCAGACACATCCAAATCCAAGGAGGCTCACTTATGACTAGAGAGTTGATGTTGGCTGTTGCAGAGAGACCATAGTTCTTTTTCACCTAAACCTTTCTCAGGGCAATTGAGTGTTCTTATAATATGGCAATTAGCATTCTTTAAAAGTGATACAAAAAAGATAGAACCAAGCAAAAGCCATCCCTCCGATGACCTAATCACCCAACAAGATTTTCTTTTTCTTTTCTTGTATTTCAAAGTAATGTGAGGGTACAAATATTCAGGTTACATTGTTCTCACTTCCAAGATAAAGTTCAAGTTGTAGTCAAGTCCTTCACCTAGGGGATCTGCTGAACACCCTCATATTGTACACATTAGGAGCTGAGATCCCACCTATTGCCCTCCCTCCTCTAGCCAATCACCTTCCTCCTCCTTCCCTTTCAATCCTCTCCCCTCCAGCTTGCTAGGCTAGATTTTTATTTTATCATTTGTGTGGGTATGTAACTGTTCATCTATTGGTTTAATATTAGTATTGAGTACATTGGATTTTTTTCCCCATTCTTGAGATACTTTATTAAGAAGAATGTGTTTCAATTCCATCTAGATAAATATAAAAGAGGCAAAGTCTCCATCTTTTCTTATGACTCAATAGTATTCAATGGTATACATATGCCATAGTTTGTTAATCCATTCATGGTTTGATGGGCATTTGGGTTGCTTCTATGATTTGGCAATTGTGAGTTGAGCTGCAATGAACATTCTGGTGCAAATAATCTTTGTGGTAAAATGCTTTTTGTTCTTTTGGGTAGATACATAGTAATGGAATTGCAGGACCAAATGGAAGGTTGACTTTTAGTTCTTTGAGAATTTTCCCTACTTCTTTCCATAAATGTCATATTAGTTTTCAGCCTGACCAGCAGTGTAGAAGTGTTCCATTCTCTTCACATCCATGCCAGCATCTGCAGTTTGGAGCTTTGTGTTGTGGGCTAATCTTACTGGAGTTAGGTGGTATCTCAGAATGGTTTTTATTTGCATGTCTCTGATGATTAAAGATGATGAGAATTTTTTTCATGCATTTGTCGGCCATTCATCACCCAGCAAGATTTTTAACACAATTCTATTCATTAAAAGTGGTTCATAAGTCCAGCCCACACTCAAAGGTAGAGAAATTAGGCTTCTCCTTTTAAAGGAAGAAAGGACAGTGAATTTGCAGAAATATTTTCAAATCACCAAAAGCTACAAAGAATTGCTCACTCTTAAAGACTCAATATTTTAGTCTAATATTTAGTAAAATCATTAAAATGTATTTGGTTTTACCTGACATAAATTATTTTTTCATTTCTTTTTTCCTCCTCCTCCTCCTCCTTTTCCTTCTCTTCCTCCTCACTCTTCTTCCCATTTTACTCAATTGACAGCCTCAGTTCTCTGTTTTGAAATCTAATAAATATAACCTAAGTGTTTCTTCCAAGGTCACCCAACAAATGTGGAACTCTAAGTATTCTAAGTGACAGATTTGCTCATATAATTTTTTGTTATTTTGAAATAACCCATCAATGACAGCAGCTTGGCTTTTATTCTCAGGCTTCGTGATTATGAATATAAAATTTAGAGAAGTAAGTTTCTAGAGAATCTGAGACAGATACGGGGGGGGGGGATTTATAAAAACTTAAAGTGACAAGGTCATAGAGAGAATTTTGGCACCCACATAGTATAAATTTGGTGCATGATGTGGTAAAAGAAATTGAATTGATGAATAGATAATGCACTACAGACCTTTCAAATAGCAGGAGCAAAAGTCATTTTTTCTTTTATTTCTTATTTATTTTAATTAATTATGTATGATGGTGATCTCAGCAGTTTAGCACAGCAAGTTCCAATTCTCTCATTTTCTATCTGCAGCACAGAGATGTGACTCTGCTGTCAATACAGGTTGTGGCATTTGTTATATAATAAAAACCAAAACCGTATTTAGTGTGGCTAACTTTCTGAACCTCTCCACAACAAAAGGATACTTTGTTGTCAATGCTGAGAGGTGATGTCACATGATGGTTTGTTTTAGATAAGGGCAAAAGCCAGACAGTGAGCAGAGGTAGAGGTTGAGTCATTCTTTATAAACCACAAAACAGCAAGAGCAAAGAAAAAATATCATTTTAGATTTTCACAGACTGTCACCTAGTATATGTAAAACAGCTTATTAAAGAAATGTAAAATGTAAACAGCCTTATAGAGTGACTATGTTATACCTCATGTTTAATTTCTAGTAACTTTAGTTGTGAAAGCTAAAATGTTTAGCCAAGACCAGAAAACCTTTTCAAATACATAAATATCTTTGCTAGTCTGAAACTAGATTTATGCTGGACCTTGTCCTGAATTACAGGGCATGTGGACAAAAGACAGCTTCATGAAAACTTTCACTGGCACAGAAGGTCAGAAACTTCAAAACTAATAGAATAACAAAGTCATGAAAAGTCTGTCCATCCGAGAATGTCTGGGGTGGTGTATAGCTGAACAGCTGAGTGATTTTCCCACAGTTTAGTTAGAAAACAGATATTCTCATTCCATCTTGCAGTTGAAGAATTTGTGAGTAGTGTTTCTTGAAAAATAACTTCAATCCCAATTGCTAAAAGGTAATATGAGTTTAAGAATTTATTCCATGCCTTATACAAAACCAAGAATTCCCTGTGAGCATAAAGGAAACACTAGCTTTGTATTTTAGGGAAGTACAAGTACTTTTGATATAAGATAATTTAATGTGATAGACTGCTTTATGTCTATGAAAAATAAATTATCCACTGATAACTGACTTGTAGGCTTACATTCTTCTTTAGGGCTCTGGATCATAAAAGAATTGCAGAGAAATTCAAAGGATTTGTTTAAGCATTTCTAATGAATAAAATAATAGTAGTCTTTTTAATCAGAGGGCTAAGACAGACTATTGACAAGACTTTATCATTGAGTTTAATGTTAAGCATTTTCCAGAAGAAGGTAGGTTTTAGGAAGTGCACTATTCTACAGAAGAAGATAATACCTGAATCAAATGGTAATTTTATTACCCAAAAAATTGTTCTAGCATAAAAACTAAAACTTTGAAGTTTCAGAAAATTTCTAAAACCCCACCAGGTAAATTCTATTGCTATGCTTTTTTTTTTTTTTTTCTTACCTCAATCTTTTCAAATATGGAAGAATGAAAGATCTAAGATGGTACAAGATCAACAATAGAAGGCCTGCCTTAGTTTTGACAGACTAGGTAAGAGCGGAGTCAGAGGCTGCAGTGAGGCACTGCAATCTTTTTTTTTTTTTTTTCTTTTATAAATAGAACAAAGTTGGCTGATAAAAAGGAAGCCTTCCTTTATCAATGTAAGTTTCTAATAAAATTGTTTCATGGTTTTGGCTGAGTATGGAAGTCAGCTAGAATCTATAGGTAGCCATGGGAAGTGGTAGGAAATAGCGACCTTGGGCCGCTTCAAGTCTGCATCATTTCAAGTGGATTGAGGAATGGAGGTGTTGTTACTGCAACTCAAGCAGTTATCATACGAGGTTAGGGTCAAAGTTTTTTTTTTTTTCAGAGAAGTTTTTGAAGAAGTGAGTGTAATTCCTTACGTAGTGATGTAATGAATGGTGATGTGTACTGTACTGTGGTCCTCAGGCCACAGGGACGTGAAGGCAGGGTTCCTATAAAGCCTGGCTCCTTAAATACAGTCTTTGAGAGCAGTGGCAGGTTTCTCTGTGGCCAAGTTTATCAGGAGTGGAATTCATCTCTGAACCCGTCAAGGCCAATATTGCTTGACAGAGATAGGAAGACGTTTTCACTGGTTGTGCAGTGGAAGGAAAAAAAATCCCATGATGGAATATACTCCAACCTGAGGATCAGATGATCCCCAGTGTTTCATGCGCTTTGTGAGCTGCAACAATCCTCTTGCTGGGAATCAGACTTAATTTGTTTCTAAATAATACTAATATGGTACTTCTTGCTCCTGAGTGTTAGGAGAACAAATACTTACCCATTCAATATATAAATTATCCTTGGCATAATATAAAATGTTTTCTATTTGTGTATGGAATGGATTTTATTTGCACATAACAGCCTTACATCTTTGGAGATTCAAAAATAACAAACGAACTGAACTTACTTCTTGTAAGAAAAGAAAAATAAAGCAAAAATAAAATGGCAATATAAGAATGGGAGTGTACCAGCAATTAAAAAAAAAAAAAAAAGATTTCTATGAACTAGTATAGAATAAATTAAATTAAATTAACAAATGGCAGTCAATGATTCTCTGCCCTTCAAGGATCCTATCCTCTCCTGTGTCCCAAAATCATGCTGAGATTTCCACAAAAAATCCTGGAAAAAAAAAATCCTGAACAATGTCTCAAAATCTTTACTGAAAGAACTAAAGTTAGTATATATATATATATCTTTTTTTTTTTCTTTCTCTGACCATGAATCAAAGGAAACAGCATCTGGAAGGAGTGCTGGAAAGTAGGGATAGGAAAAAAAAGAGGATGGCCCTGTTAGAAGCCTTCAAGACTACAATATTCCATAAGAAAAGTAATCTAAAGTCTCATGGGTACAAAATGCATCCAATTAAGGCAGATTTACTACAGCCTAATAAATCTCAGTCCTCAGGTTTTTCTCATTTAACTGCATCCCTTTCAAGACTTAAGTCCCTGAAACTAATTCTGTATTTGTAATTTTGTGCTCTTTCCCTTAATGAGGGCCCTTAAATTTGTGTAAACTCACTGATCCCCAATTCATTCTTGATTCTAGAGAGCGTACATCCTGGCATGTTACATAAGATGTATAAACGAAGAGGCAGATATTCTGCTAAAAGTGACTCCTCCATTCCATTCTTGTTCCCTATCCCACAAAAACTAATTAGAAAAAAATGTACCCTGGGCGGCACCTGTGGCTCAGTGAGTAAGGTGCCGGCCCCATATACCAAGGGTGGCAGGTTCAAACCCAGCCCCGGCCAAACTGCAATAACAACAAAAAAAAGCCGGGCATTGTGGCAGGCACAGTAGTCCCAGCTACTCAGGAGGCTGAGGCAAGAGAATCACCTAAGCCCAAGAGCTGGAGGTTGCTGTGAGCTGTGACATCATGACACTCTACCAAGGGCGACAAAGTGAGACTCTGGAAGAAGAGGAAGGAGGAGGAGGAGGAGGAGGAGAAGGAGAGAAGGAGAAGGAGAAGGAGAGAAGGAGAGAAGGAGAAGGAGGAGAAGGAGAAGGAGAGAAGGAGAAGGAGGAGAAGGAGAGAAGGAGAAGGAGGAGAAGGAGAAGGAGGAGAAGGAGAAGGAGGAGGAGGAGGAGGAGGAGGAGGAGGAGGAGAAGGAGAAGGAGAAGGAGAAGGAGAAGGAGAAGAAAAAGAAACAATGTACCCAGACTTTACAATATATCTCATGCAGAGAATAAAATAAAGCTGGCCTTAATACTACAGGGAGAGGGCCTAGCTACTCTCACAGCAGGTAGCCAAACAAATGAAGTGCCCAGGTAGAGACAACCAGGTACAAGAAAAATGAAAGGAAGTGACATGCAATTAAAGAAACATAATAAGACAAAACAATTTAAGCTAAGAAAGCAAGCACGTGAAAGAAAGAAAAAGATCCTATCCAAGGTGAATACATAAATTAAGGTACAGAAGGAATTTTTTTTTTACTACTTTATTTATTTTTTATACATTAATACATTTAGGGGGTACAATGTGCTGATTTCATATAGAATTAGAAGTATTTACATCACACTGGTTAATTTATACCTCATCTACTGTTGTATCACACAGTAGAACAAATTAAGGAAAATGTAACTTTCATAAAATAGAAGCTCCAAAATTAAAGGATAAAAGACATAAAAAAAAAACTTGAAAATAATTGATAATATAAGAGAAAATGATGATTACATTGTTTTGATGAAATTAATAATTTAATTAGAAGAAATAAAAATTAAATTGCACAACTAAAAATGAGATTACTGGCATAGTGGAAGAGTTTGAGATACTCCCAGAGCAGGAAGAGAGATGAAAGAAATGAGAATGAGACAATCTATTGGACACAGATAATAGGGCAAGATAAGCCAACATAGTAGAGAATGTGTTCTTAAAGGACAAAGCATTAAAAGATCAAAGAAAAAAAGATTATTCTATGATTGAGTACAAGAGAATATCCTGAAAATACAGAAATAATTAAATCTGCAGATTTAAAGAGAACATGGCTCCAAGGTAATTTGATATAGAAATCTGAAAACCAAACTATATGCAAAGTTATATATTTAAGTATCATTTTTTAAAAAGTCTTCTGGGAGCATCTCCAATTAAAAGTAAAATAATCTGCAACAGAAGAAAATCAGGTGTACATCAAAATTCTCCAAAACAATCTTCAAAGCCAGAACTTGGTGGTTTCTACAAAATTCTTGGGAACATATGACCCAAAAATTATTATGTCCACCCGAAGTATCAGTCAAGTATAAAGCACTGACACATATATTCTCAGATTTAAAAATGTCAAGGAATAGGCAGTCTACAAACTCCTCTTGACAAATAATTTGCTTGACAAAGTAATTTAGCAAATTAAGAAAAAGTTCAACATGGAGAACACAGAAAAAGCACAGTGATGGTGCTAAACATTTAACAAATGAAATAGAAAAATTAATCTAAATAATATTAAGATTATTTCTCTAGAAGAAAGAACTCATAAATCATAAATTTTCAGTACTTACGATTTTATCATAATTACTGAATTTTACCAATTATGATAAAATCATATTGTATTTAAAATAATATACATATTATAATTTTTTTATAAAATATTTGTATCAGTCATTTCTTTTCTTTACATGTATAGAATGATGTATGTCCTTGCATTAAGTAAACAATGATAATTTTAGGGGAGGGATATTTTAAAGGTTTTTGAAAAACCTTTACTCTTATAATTTTCTGCATAATTTGAAAACTTTGTAATTAGTATTTATTGCTTTTGCAGAAACAATAAAGTGATTTTTAAAAGTAAATAAAAAAATAATAAAATTCAAAATCAAAAATTTCACAATGTTAAATGTCATTAAAATTAAATTGGTAGAAATATGAGTGATTGTTTTCTTTTTTGTGTTTTTCTATAATATTCTAGTTTTCTCACCCCATCACTGTCAAAAAATTATAAATCTAATGCATGGAAGTAAGATGAGAAAATGTACAAAAATAATAAATGTAGAAAATTATTTGAAAAAGTTTGGTTATAAATAGGACACAGAAAAGGCTGTAATTGAAAGGACATGTGAACTTAAAGCAGAGTTTTCATTAAAATAGAGGAAACTAGAGCATGATTCTGTGCTGACATGAAAGATACTATATATATCTGGAAAATTGATGCTGAAGATGATGATGGAGATAACTGAGTAAAGGAAGATAATTTTTTGGAAAATTGATTATACTTGGAAACAAGGAGATACAGTTATTCTATTATAACAGAAAATAAGAAGGAAACAAATGGGTGCAAATATAACCAGATTGTAAGTTTAGGTATGGAAAATATGAAGAATGTAATTTGGTGGTTTCAGTTTTCTTGATGATTAGTTCATACAATCCTTATCTGAAAATACAGTATGAGGAGAGGATATTGTTTAGTTAGAGTAAATAACACTGTTTATAATAAGAAAACGTATCCAAAATTCTTAGTAGCGTAAAGCAACAAAAATGTATTTATTGTGTATACCAAATCCATTGTGAATATTCTAATGGGCAAGTTATCTTCCTCATAATCACTCTTGGCACAGTTCTTTCACTAGTGACTTCACTGTCTTCTAGATCTTCAGAATCTTCTCTATTCAGTCAACAGATGAAGAGAAGAATTGTCTACAGACAATATTTTATGGGCCAAATTCTGAAAGTGATGGCTAGACTGTCTGCTTACATTTCTTTGGCTAGAACTCAGAAACAGGGCTATTTCTAGCTGCAAGGGAGGCGGGGAAATGTAGTTACTTTGCAAGTCTAATAGAAAGAGGAAATAAAATGGTTTGGAAAGAAACTAATTGGTTTCCACCCCAGATGAACAGCTGAATTCATCTGCTGACTGAATAGAGGAGATTCTGAGGACCTAGAAGATGGTGAAGTCACTAGTGAAATCACTGACGACAAACACAATGGTATGAAATAATTTCACATGTTAAGGAAACCCAGCTATTTAGGATATAATATGGTTGGTGGGCCACGCTAAGTACAAAGATGTTTTAAGTTAATATTGTTAAATATTTAATCAAATGTATAGCAAAACCTCCTGGCTCAGTTGGGTGATTTCCTCCAAACTTTGCAGTTCAATTTAGACACAGAAAAAAGGCATGGCAGTGTTTATCCAGGGCCAGTGTTTTCTTACGTGAGCAAATAGAGAGATAAATGAACAGCTATTTTAAAGTATTCACACACAAAAAAAAAAAAAAAGAAAGAAAAAGAAAGAAAGAAATTTTATTTATTGACCATAGAACATAGAAACAAGGCTGATCTGGGAAATTGACAGATAATTGGAAAAGTGGGGGGCTCAATGCATTGGGGACCTCAATGAGGTAAGATATTGGCAGTCATAAAAATATTTGATCAAAGAGCTATAAAAATAAAATTGCTTATCTCAGAGTGGATTGCATTAATCTGTATTTTTTAAAGTGTCTTGGGATAACAGGGATTAACCATATTTATAGGAGGAAAAGGGCAGCAATAGAAAAATGAATGTAAGGGAACTGAGAGGCCAGGAGTTACAATTTATACTTATTGATGTTACTGAGAAATTTGACGTGAGTAGGGATGAAAACTATTAGCTATAAGTTCCAGTCTTCCATGAAGAAATAGAGTGTGGAGTTGGTTGTTAGATGATAACATGCATAAGATAGATAAGATCCAGAGAAATGATTCTCAAAAAGTGAGATGGAGAAAGTAATAGATTACTAGTTACAGTGAAAAGTAAGAAAATCTAAGTAGTACACCTAGGTCCTGTAATGCAGAAAAGGTGAGATAACTTAGATTTAAGAAACGGAAGAAGAAATAAACCCAGCAGATGTCTAGGCTGCACTTTAGGTAAGAGCAAGAGAAGAGTATTCCAAGAGGAAGCTGAAGGTGCTAGGGAGCTTTCTGATTACAGAAAGGGAGATCGAGGGAGGGTTTGTATAGAAGGGTTCATGGTACTTAGGTTAGCTTAGTTGATATCAAGAGTAGTATAGAGGTAAGACTAGATTACTAGCATATAAAATACAAATCTTCAATATCTGATGGTGACTGAGGTGAACAGAAATAAAAAGTATAATGGAATTATAAAATAGTATGGAGGCAATACTCTTGGGGTTATTATGAATTCTTCTCCAAAGAGGTTGCCCCTAGCATGAGGAAAGAACATGGACAAAGTACGAGAAATGGACAAGTGTAAGAGTAATTGAAGGGTAGAATATATCGTTATTGGTGATTGATTATAAGAGATAAGAGAGTTGGAGAAAAAGATGATTCCTTGTTTCTTGTTTAAGCCATGGAATAGATATTGGTGTCATCACTAAATAGAGTTATGGGTTCCATAACAATCTGTCAGTTGACAATGGACTGCATATAACATGCTGGTCCCAGCAGATTATAATGGAGCTGAAAAATTCCTATTGCCTGGTAACATGATAGCCATCATAACATGAAAGCACAAGACATTACTAAATTGTTTGTGGTGATACTAATACAAACAAACCTAATGTGCTGCCTGTTATAGAAAAGTCTAGCACACATAGTCAATTACGTAATACTTGGTAGTGATAATATGTTACTGGTTTATATATTTACCATACTACATGTTAATTCAATATATTACAGTGTACTCCTTCTACTTAAAAAAAGACAGCTAACTGTAAAACATCCCTAGGAAGGTGCTTCAGGAGGTATTCCAGAAGTTTTTGTTATCTTAGGAGACAGCAGCTCCCTGTATTTTATGGCTTCCGCAAATCTTCTAGTGCAGAGGTTCTCAACCTGTGGGTTGTGACCCACCCACAGGAAGGTGGAGAACCACTGTTCTAGTGGGACAAGTGTGGAGGCATAAGACAGTGATGTTGATCCTGACCTTGAGTTGGCCTAGCCTAATGTGTGTATTTGTGCCTTATTTATTTATTAACAAAATTGTTTAATAGTATAAAAAAAAAGAAGTCAGTAGAAAGTTTATAGAATCAGAATATAAAAAAAATATTTTTGTACAGTTATATGACATATTTGAGTTTTAAGCTAAGTGTTATTACAAAGGAGTCCAAAAGTTTAAAAAATTAAAATGTTTATAAAATAAAAAAGTTACAACAAGGCAAGCTTAATTTATTATTGAAGAAAATAATTGTAAACTTAGTGAAGCCTAAGAGTACAATGTTTATAAAGTCCACCATAATGTATTAATACAATAATATCCTAAGCCTTCACATTCACTCACCACTCACCAACTGACCATCTAAACTAGAGCAACTTCTCGTCCTGAAGCTCCATTTATGGCAAAAGACCTACACAGGTGTACAATTTTTTATCTTTTATATTCTATTTTTATAGTACATTTTCTATGTTTATACATTTTTAGATACACAAATACAGACTCATCATTGTGTGATAAATTGCCTCCAGTACTCAGTACAGTAATCTGCTGTGTAGTTTTGTACTTTAGGAGCAATAAGCTACTCACATCATACAGCCTAGGTGTGCACTAGATTTACTGTGTAAGTGCACTCTATGGTATTTTCACAAAGATGTAATCATCTAATGATGATTTCTCATAATGTATTCTTGTTATTAAGCAATGATGACTGTAGAGGAAACATCGCCAGAGTAGAATAGATACTGAATTTTTTAATTGTCTTTGATAAAAGAAAAGGATGAATTAATCATTCAAATGGAGATGTTGGGTTAAATCGCTGCAAACTTTTAGGAAGTATGTCTGAGCTATAGATACAGAGGAACATCAATATTCATGGGCTGGGTAGAGGTTGGAGAACAGGAAAAGTAGACTGAAAAGAAGCCACCAGTAGATAAGAGGAAACCTTCCAGGGGCCTGTATAACAAGAGCCTTAAGACAAGAAGAAGGGATAAACCAATAGTGTGGAAAGATGCCAGATGCCAGCAAGTAAATGAACAAGAAGATTCAAGCTATGTGTTGATTTTATAACATGGAGCATACATGGTTACTACTTTTATAGTTGCCCACAATTTTCTCATATGAGACCCTAACAGATAATAAAATTTATAGAACATTGAAAACCGTTCTATTATACTTAAGCATATCTTAATTTTTCTATTGCATTCATAATCTATTATTTAAAATATTGCATATTTCAGGCATATTAATTTAAATAACATTTTGTTGGGATAATATATTTGAGTATAGTAGGTTAAAAACTAATAAATCAGTCTCTACAAATGCTCTTTTCAATAGAGGTGTTAGTTCAAATTTTTATAGTATAACTCTAAATACTCATGATTAGTGGAGAAATAATTTGCAAAGTGAAATAATCTATCACAAATAATCATTCTGCAGGATATTCTGCATGAAGTGCAGTATCTATGGGAATTTAATAAATAACTTTCTAGGTTACTAATAGAAACTTCAATTACCTAATAAAAAAATTATTTTATGTATATAGTAAATGTACCTTAAGTGATGATATTATTGCAAAAAAATAAAATAAAAGCCATCATTCAAAGTAATAAAATTGTAACTCAATCACTAAAAGAAATTTAATTTAAAACTACTACTCATCCTGTCAGGTCCTGAGATACTAGCTTACAATAACTCAGGAAAAGATGAAGTTACAGAAAAAGGAAACCTTTCAACAATTTAGGATATGTCTCTCTCAAGTTTGACAGCTTTGTTAACAGTATTTTTCTAGAAAAAAAATATAACACAAAAAAAAATACAGCACAAATTCATATTCATGATTTGATCAGTATTGTTATGACTTCTAAACTCAGAAAATTCAAAATTTGTTTTCCAGTAAAGTCTTTATGGCAAGTATGTGTTTACTTATAGCATTTTCCCCTTTCTCTTTCATTTCTTTAGACAGCTTTAGATTAATAAAATATTTACCTCACTGCTAAAATGCAATGCAGCAGAATGAGTGTTATAGGATTATCTTCAATATCTGGGCCACGGAAATGTACATTATCACACATTCTTTGTTCTTGTTTTGACAAAGATCATTTGGCAACCGACACAGAATTGGAAGGTCAGGAAGGCACCAAGAAATCAAAATCACAAGTGGCTGGCCAAATGGGAATTTTCAAAGCTTCCTTGAATTGCTGCTTGGTTCGACAAACTTGGCTATAATAGACTACGTAGGAAGGTTGGGTGGTACATTTTCTTGGACTTACAAATCAAAGTTGATGGAGAAAGACTTTTTGTAAAACCAGTCCTTTTTCTATATAGGATGATTAATTCTATAGAATTGTTTTGTTAAATAATAAAAACAACTCCAAATGGGAAATGCTAATCAGTATAGCTAAGGATTCCCCTGAATGATATGTTATAATCATTATACATACACATATATATATATATATATATATATATATTTTTTTTTTTTTTTTTTTTTTGGTGGTTTTTGACCGGGGCTGGGTTTGAACCCGCCACCTCTGGCATATGGGGCTGGCGCCATCCCCCTTTGAGCCACAGGCACTGCCCCAATAATCATAATATATTAATCCAGCTTTATTAATCCTAAAAATATGGTTGCACCTCATTGATAACAGCATAGTTGCAAATAACCACAGCATAATGGTTAAGAACATAAACATTGGCTCAGGGCCTGTAGCTCCGCGGCTAGAGTTCCAGCCACATACACCAAGGCTGGCAGGTTTGAATCCAGCCTGGGCCTGCCTAACAACAATGACAACTATAGGCAAAAAATAGCCGGACGTTGTGGTAAACGCCTGTAGTCCCAGCTACTTGAGAGGCTGAGACAAGAGAATGGCTTAAGCCCAAGAGTTTGAGGTTGCTGTGAGCTGTGGTGCCAGAGCATTCTACGCAGGATGACAGCTTGAGACTGTGTCTCCAAAAAAAAAAAAAAGAATGTAAACATTGAAACAAAACTGCATGGCTTGTAATCCTGGTTCTACCAAATCTGTGTGACTTTGATGAACTTAGCCTTTCTGTGTCTCAGTTTCTTCCTCCACAAAATGGGAACCATAATGGTATCTTTCACATACTGTTGCGACTAAAGACTAAAGTAGTTAATATATGTAAAGAACTTAGGACAGAATGTGGCACAAATTAAGTTTTCCTATCAATATTAGGCAGAATAAACATTAGATAAATAAATTGTTTATCTCATTTTTATAACGGTAACTTCAATCCCTCGTTTTTTTTTTAATGAGACACAGTCTCATTTTGTTGCCCTCAGCAGAGTGCTGTTGCGTAATAGCTCACAGCAACCTCAAACTCTTGGACTCAAGCAATTCTCTTGACTCAGCCTCCCAAGTAGCTGGGACTAAAGGCACCTGCCACAACTCCCAGCTATTCTCATTCCCACTTAAATTTTGGTGATTAATTTATTTGTCATAGTTCCTCCATCATCTATTGTGGATCTTCTGACAAAGAATTTTCAGAGAGTACAGGTAGAATTTGGGAAACATGGCTTATTCATTTATTCATCATACATTTATGAAGTGCCTACTATATGCCAGTTGACCCTAGTATTTAGATTAGAAAAAGGAAAGTTTGTCCTCAAAATTTTTTCCATTGTATTTGAAAACGTGTAAGTAGATATTTTGCATTAAAAGGTAATGGACTCTAAGATGTGTGCATATAAAACGGACTATGGAGTGGAGAACAGAACAGGTAATGAGCAACTTGTGTCTGCTCACTGGGACAGCCTGATTCACAGAGGGGATAAGAACGGAATGGCCCTTGAAGCCTGACTGACAAACCCAGCTTATTTCAGCAATTAACCATTTTCACTATCAAGCAGCAACATAAAAATCTCTGACCTATAAAATTACATTTATAATGAAGCTTTATCTTGATATTTCTCTTGGGACATTCCATGAAGGCATGAGGTTACCATCAGCACTGACTTCTTTCTGTTCCTTAAATCTCTCTTGTCCAAGTTAAAGACACTTTGAATATAGAGCATAAGTGATTTATATTATCAAATCCATTACTTCCCCCCTTCTACATTTCTCCATAGGTAAAAGAAAGTGCCGCAAACATTATTCTCAAGGGTAAAGGGAAGTGGGGGAAAGACATAGAAATATTTGAATACTGAAATGTATTAAAATGACAGAACCCCATCAATGAATATTTAGTTGAAGGGTAGATGGAACTGTAGGCAGTTGTAACAGCATTTAATTTTTTTTTGTATTTTAGGCTGATGTTCAAATCCACAGTTTCATTAAGTTTGGCTTGGCAGCCACATCCCACTCGTTCTGAGGGCGTATGGCAGATACAAGAGAAGCCAGTCTGCTCACAGAGTAGATGGATCTCAATCTCTTACTCATCTCATGGCAGACAAGCTTTCTTTAGTTGTAGTGCTGCCAACATATAAACTGAGGAGCAGCTGAAGTGACTTACAATCATCTGCACATACTTTGGGACATTGATAACTTATTTTGTGTACAGAGAACATCAAAGGAAGCGCAGCAACTTAATTAGAATTAGAGGGTTGCATCTGGATTTATTACTTCATCTCTTACAGTTAAAAGAAAAAGGGTAAAACCCCTGGGAAGATCAAATGTGCTGAACAAAATCACACATCTATCCTTTAGCAAAAATCAAGGCTATAATCCAGATTTCCTGGATAGTAACTGTATTTTACTTCTACTAAATCATGAATTCTGATAATTGTAAGTGAATATAATACACCCTTTAAATTCTGATAAAGTATTCTGGTATCTTCATAAATTCAAGAAGCATGATTTTTGTTTCTTAAATGCAGTAGAGTAAAACTGAAAAATGTCAATGATATCTTCAAACTTTAAATGCATCTGTAATATGGGACCACAGTTTACTTACACAGCTATTAAAATAAACATCTCCAAAAGGACATCCCCTTCTAAAGAGGTTACATATTTCATATGACAAATTAACTGCTGTTTCTATTTCACTAAAGCTTTGTCTTTCACAATAAGAACAAATTTTGGACTATTTAGAACATTTGCTGAATCAGATTCACAAATCACTTTTTCTTGTTTCCAGGAGCTTATGGTGCATTTGACAACTTCATATGTCTATACTCCTTGTAATTTGACAATCAATGTTTAATTTATTGAAATTTTAGTTTCTGTATAAAATCATTAATACTTTTAATTTATTTCCAGAGTCATTTTTCACAAAAAAAACCCCCACAATTTTGCAATTCTTCCTTGAAATTTTATGTGCTATAAATGTGAGACAAGAACACAAAGCCACATAAAATGTTTCACATCACTCACTTGTTAAGCTCATTTCTACACACTACCCTCATACTATGAGCTGTTCAGGGTCATAAATAGCAAAATTTAAAATTGCTATATAATAATAGACTGCTATCATTTGAATGTCCCTGGCAAAACTCATGTTGACATTTACTTTTCAACACAACAGTTTGGGGATATGGAACCATTTTGAAGTGATTAGGTCATGAGAACTAAGCTCTCATAAATGAATTAATGCTGTTTGCATGGGAGTATATTAGTTATCATGGGAGTTGGCCACTGAAAACAAGGGTGGCTTGGCTCAACTGCATGCTTACTTACCCTTCCCCTAGGGGATGAGCAGAAAGAAGGACCTCACCAGATGACAGTGTCATGCTCTTGAACTTCCCAGCCTCCAGAACAGTGAGATAAATAAATCTCTTTGCTGTGTAAGTTACCAGTCTATGATACTGTGTTATAGCAGAAGAAAATAAACTAAGAAGAAACATAAACCTAAAGAGCCTCTCAACAACAATCTAAAGCAGTGTATTAAATCTTATCACATTAAGAACATGCTATATTTGTTTTCATCCATCTTCTAGCCTATGCCTCAGAATTTGGCATTTTCCTCATTTTAATTAGCAATAATTTTGATTACATAGGGAATGTCCCTGTGTGCATATTTGAATCTGTGTAAATACTCACAATAGTTAATACCTACAAAGGTCTTTAAAACAAGCATAGCATGTTACATAACAAAATCGCTTCTTCTCCCTCTTTTAACTAAGTTGTTTAACAGTTTCAGCTGTTAGACTGAGTCTCTGAAGAAGCCCTTCAATGATGTATTTAAAGCATTTTTTGAACAGTACAACGAAATTCCAGCAAGTTCATTCCAAGAGAAAAGAGCTTATTTCTATGATCTCCTCTAGCAATTTGCTCTTTGCAGTTTTTCCCTCTGTCATCAGGGCTTTGATCCTTTTCTGAAACAGGCTTTTTATCTCAGTTTAGAGCCCTTCTCTTCAGTTCCCTATGCAATTGTCCCAGGTTCATGCTGATCTTCATGGCTCTTTCTTCTACTTCTCACTGTTTGGTAGCAATCTCTTTGTTCTTAAAATATTCCTCTTTCCGATAGGACAGTCCTCCTATCCTATATCAATACAATTAAGTCTATAATTTTACGGGTGCTTTGAATTTTGAATAAATTATATATTTGGTGGTACATGTATTAGATCATGCAGAAAGGTTTTCCCTTGAATATAAATTATACAAAATCTTTTTTAAGTTTACAGAACTCAAACTAAACCCTATAGTAAATGTGAGCTCATGAACTAGTCATAGTAAAAAATAGTTGCTTCTTATAGTTTATAGCCAATATTTTGTTCTAGCATGCCACATAGGTTCAGGAACAAACTCTCAAATATAGAAGATGTAAATAAATGACAGTATTTTGCATTTTCACATGGTTTCATAATTTTATGTTCTATGAAGAGAGCTATCTAATATCTTGACATTCTGGCTTGGCACCTATAGTTCAGTGGCTAGGACACCAGCACCAGTGGCTAGGACATACATTGGGGATGGGGAGTTTGAACCCAGCCTTGGCCTGCCAAATAACAATGACAACAACAACAACAACAAAAGTAGTCAGGTGTTATAGTACCAGTTACTTGGGAGGCGTAGGCAAAAGAATTGCTTAAGCCTGAGAGTTTGAGGTTGCTTTGAGTTGTGACAGCGCAGCACTCTACCAAGGGTGACATAGTGAGACTCTGTCTCAAAAAAATAAATAAATAAATAAATAAATAAATAAATAATATCTTGACATTCATTCTAATGGAAGAAAGCTTCCTTATGACATCATATATATCAAAAGGCAGAATTTTAAAGCCTGTATTACATGGAAAAGAGTGATAGTAATTTGAAAAAGAAACATTTTACTTTTCAAGTCTCACTGGAAAAAATAATTGACTTCATATAACCCAATACTTTGAAAAAAAACTATCATAAAACTTAAAATAAGAGTGGACAGACTGTTTCTGACTATTGTATTTTATGTCATATTGAAATGTTTTATAATTAATATGTATTTCCTTGGTATTTGTTTTAAAAAGGATTTATGGTATGTGATCTATATTAGGCTAAACAGATTTTTTTTGGAACATTCGTTGAAGTTTTCAAAATCAAAGCTAGTGTTTTGAAGTATTATGTTAGCCTAGAATTGTCAGAAGCTATCTCTTCTACAAAAAGATTGCTGTCTGCAAACAGAATTGATAAGAAAACAGAGATTAGAGATGGAAGAGAGAGATCTTGTTTCAGCATGCTTCACCCCTTCTAGGCATTCCATTTATAAAAGTCAAGAAATTCCACTTATTGCATTAGCAAGAATAAACAGATGATTAAAGTTTACCTGTCCTTATACAGTATCAACAACAGCAAAAAGAAGGACTAAAAAAAAATAAAGAAATAAAACTATTAAGCCCATAGAAAAGGGGATACAATGCAAGAAATCAGAGAAAGCTTAAAAATTATATTTTATAGTGATTTGAGAGGTTACAAGCATAAAAATAAGGAATTGTAGAATTTTTGAAAAGAATCAGTATAAAAACTGGAAATAGTTAAAATACCATTGTCAAAGCAAACATTTACTAAGAAGCTCAATAATAGAACAAATAGATGAAGAACAAATCAGTACTATGAAAAGTAAAATTAAATAAATTCTAGAGCATAGAGCAAAACAAAAAGAGAGATGAAAATTCTAAGTGTCAAGTTGAAAGACATTAAAGGTGTATTTAGGAACTTTGACATCTAATCCCCAAAGAATTAAAAGGAAGAAATTACAATGAAAGAAAGTAACACTAGAGAACATTGCTTAAGTGAAGAGAGACTCTGGTAGAAAGGAAATATCAGAAATAAAATTGAAGTATAGGGAAAAAAGACAAATACAAATAATGGCCTTTAAAATTTATGATAAAAAGAATAAAGGTAAGAAGAACAAGAAGAAAACACTAAACTCTTCTAAAAAGAATGACTAAGATATGATCCCTTTTTATAAAAGGAAAATAAAATTGACATCTAATTTCTCATCATAACTATGAAGTCAGACAAAAAAAACTTTACATTTTGGAGTGAAAATACATTGAATTTATAAGTCTATAAATGAAAATTACAATGTTCAGTCTCACCAACAGTACATAAACATTCCTTTTTCTCGGTATCCATACCAGCTTCTGTTGTTCTGTCTAATAAATGGGAACTAAACCATGGGTACACGCAGGCACAAAGAGACGTGAAGAACATTGGAACCAGGAAGGGAGTAGGTAAGGGATAAAAACATACCCATTGGGTACAATTAACACTATTCTTGTAACAGGCACACTACAAACATTGACTTCAGCCCTATTCGATGTGTCCATGTAACAAAACAAGTGTATACCCTTTAATATGTTGAAATTTTTTAAAAAGATAAAAAAAGAATAGATAGGCAAAATAAGATATTTTTAGGACTATAAGAAATATCTATCATCACCACTTTTTCTAAATATGTTTCTAGAGGTCCCAGCCAATTTAATAAGAAATGCTTAAGTAAATAGGTGGTGTCTTAGCCTAGATTCTCTATGGAGCAAATCTTGAGGAAAAAAGTCATGCGCTGCTGATATTTTTTAGGTGTTAGAGTTGGTCCCCTATATCTGCAAGTTCAGAAACATAGGACTAAGAGCAGCCAACTGTAAGAGTGTTGAACACCCATGGACTTTGCTGTCTTCAGTGGTGCTTAAACCAATCACCCGTTGATACAAGGAATGTCTGTACAATCATAGGGAAGCAGGAAAGAGTCAGGGAATGACAACAATAAAAGCCAATACAAGGTTGCACAACTGAGCTGCTCATCACTTGGTATGAAACCTAAATGGTTGCTCTGTCTCACAGCACTATCTTCAAAAAGTCTAGGCTGGGAGGAAAATGGAGTTAGGATTTATCCACTGACTTCTATGTCCCATTGAGAGTTAATACCACCAAACTTCTGGTTTTTATATTCTTGAGAATTGATAGCATTTTTCATATTTTATTAATAAGCAATGAAGTTTGAGTCAAGGAGTGAGAAGTGGAAAACATACAAGACTAGGGAAAAAGGATCCAGAAGAGATCTAAAGCAAGACATAAGACACATCTAATAAGTGCCATAAATATTAGAAAAGAAGAGATATAACCAGCACTGTTTAGATAATGTGTGGTTGCCTAATTGTCTAAGACATACCAGACTCTGCTGATTGCCTCTGAGGAGAGGATGACAACTGGTGGGGCTTGAAAGAGAACTTTTTAACATTTTATTCTAAACATGCAGATTTCTTTTCTTCAAGGAACAATCTGCCTATACATTCATCATTCAATATGAAGATTGAATCTTCAATATGAAGTGAGAAGACTTGAAGAGCCACTCAGGAACATTTTAATACGAGCACACTATCTCTGAGAGTCTGCTTCCAGGATGTAGACAGCAAAAGCTCGCCTCCATGTGCAGGAGCAAAGTGGGCAAATGTGGTGGTAGTATGATTTGTAAAAGGAAGAAAGGAAATGAAATTTTTACCAATTAGATCATCCCGAGAAACTTAGACAATGGAGCTGTTGACGTGAATATTCATTGGTAGGCACACACCCAAAAAATATAATGAGCATTAAAAAGAAAAAAAAAAAAAAAAAAAAAAAAAAAAGGGGGCAGGTCAAAGGACCCTAAAGTTAGACAACATTAACATCAATTTAAAAATACACCAAGGAAAACTGTTGATTACAGACCCATAATTGTGTAGTAAAGTATTTTTTTTAATCATTTAGAAAGGCATGTGCCCACTGTAAAATAGCAACTTTTTCTCTTTCTCTGAGAATTTAGTGAGACAACACCTACTATTTTGAAAAGACAGAATAGTTGAAAATAGGTATTTGTAACTATCCTTAAATGAAGAGAGAACAATATTCTACACCGGTGGACTTTTTTTTAAGAATGAAGAACTATGCAAACCCTTAAAAATACCAAGTACTCTTTTGTCTGCTTATTTAAACATGTATCAACATATTAATTTTCTTCTTGAATTTTTGACATTCATATTGTAGGCCTAGTAAAAGAAAGATGTTGTATATTGTACCATTCGACTTAAATTAATAATCATGAACTTTAATTTACATACAATGGAACCTAAACTGGTTGTTCTGTTTCCTGGTACATCTTCACAATATCTTCCAGATGTTCCCATCACTAAGATTTTTTTCAATATTCACTCTTTATGTCAGCTTCATATTTCTGAAACTTCAGTCATTTTTT
Organism: Loris lydekkerianus; assembly: GCA_963574355.1. Classification (NCBI taxonomy): domain Eukaryota; kingdom Metazoa; phylum Chordata; class Mammalia; order Primates; family Lorisidae; genus Loris; species Loris lydekkerianus. The sequence continues at coordinate 91,549 of CAUYPK010159135.1, read as the reverse complement.
GGTCTCTTGTCTTATTTTACTTTCTTGGATCTATTCTGCCAAGCTTTTTGTGCTGTCTGAAAAGCACTCAGCTATCTGAACATCTGGAAATAAAACCTTGCAATTAACAGTCACATTTTCATCACTGGAAGTCTGTTAGTTTGTGAACATCTTGCTCTTGCTTTTCTACTAGGTACATAGAGAAACTGCACCATCTGGGTCTAATGAAACAGAAATGAAAATTGAGCATCAGAATACCCAGGATATGGTTGCCCACAGCATCCCTGTACCTTATTTCACCTAAGCATTTGTTTTACTTTCTTGGAGCTGAGCACTTTTTTTTTTTTTATTCCATGTTGCTAAATTACCATTGACACAAAATGAATATTTTCCAATGTCCTTTCAACGATGATTTAAAATGTAAATGCTCTGAGGAAGCTAAGGCTTTTGAGTTCTGAATTTTAATAAAACAACACATTTCTTTTGTAGATCTAGCCTTGTTTTGACTTGAATTAAATAAAATGATTTAGGAATCTCATACTTTCTTGGGGCTGTCACACACAAAAAGGATCTACTGTAATTTATGAGGTTCTCGGGTACTGGAGCTCAAATTCTGTCTTCTTTAGTACAGAAATATAAGACAACACATTGTCGTATTTTTATGTTACTTTGTCTTTTGCAGGGACAAAATATGAATGACATTTTATGTCATTCCTTTATATGATTAATTAGAAATTTGTTAAAATATTGAATTTTTAGTGAATCATTTAAATATAAAGTGAGGTCTCTCTACTTAGAATTTTCGGTTAGTAAATGAAACTGAAAAGAGTTGAATCCACAGGTTTTGAATTAAACGGAGTAAATTCCTGATAATTTTGAAGTGTATTTTTGGTTGGGGATTTGATGGAGATAATGGTGTGAGATGTGGCTAGTAATTAAGTGAGATTCTTATAGGCCTTTATACTTTAATAAAAAGAGTTTGACTTTCATCTGTTTTGCATGCTAAGAGTCTTTGCAAAACTTGATTTGAATAAGGTTTTCCATGACTTAAAAAAGAAATCTGAAAGTCATTGATGCTATCAGTAGTTCGCTCTGGAGAGAAAAAATAAAGATGTAAACATGATGCGTCTTTCCCAGAGTTAATCTTCAGCTAATTCAAGAGAGAATTAGAAAGTTTCTCCTTACTTTAATTTTTTAGCCTTTCAAATGACCCAATTAGAGAACTGAAAAAAATACATGCAAACTAAAGGAATGCAAGAAAGCACCATGTTTATACTATCATTTAGTTAAGAAATTTCAGAGGCTTCCGTAAAAAAAAGTATCATTTTTGAGGAAATGATTGGTTGATGACTAGATAATAATACAGCTTATACATATGCATAAACTAGCCTTGGAACTTGCCTATACATTAGGATAGCTGGTAGAAATTTTCCACCAATTTTTTATCTGACACTTCTTTTTTTCATAAAACTGTACTGAAAATTTTAGCCCTAAGATTTTCAATGAAAATCTCACCCAGAAAATGAAAATTTATAAATATATATGTTATGGTCAATATTCATCATACAATATGGTACTAGATAAAAGTCTCAAAACCATGAAGGCAGCTGAACAGACAAGTCTTTCAGTGAAACTGTAGAAAAGGCAGTTTCATGTCAAAGGCAGTAATAATTATTTATAATTCCATTTTTGATATTGTAGAAATTGTACAAGTGGAAAGTAGTTTCAGATTTACTATATTGGTAGTTTTAGTCATTTAGTATAAGTGAAGAAATTGACTTTTTGTCATATTCCTTAAAATCTAACCATTTTTTAGCAAATCTATTAGCATTTATTGTTCATAAAAGAAATAACAGACTTGCAACGTAGAATTCGCTTCAGTGGGAAAAGACAGGCCAGCAAATGCTAGTTATTCCTAAGTATTTGTTATTTTAAAAAACATGTTTGCAATGCACAGAATGTTTGTGCATTCAAAAATTTTTTGTTGAAACCTAACCCCAATGAGTTGTATTGGGGGGTGAGGACTTTGGGAGGTGATTAGGTCCTCAAAATAGAGCTTTCATGGATGAGATTAATGCCCTAATAAGAAAAAGATAGAGAGCTAACCAGCTTTTTTTCCATCATTGAGGACACCATGAGAAGATAGCAGTCCGCATCTACAGGAAGGCTCTCACCAGAATCAGACTGTTAGGACACTGACACCCTGATCTTGGACTTCCTGTCTTCAAAACTTCACAACGATTTCTGTTATTTAAGTTGCCCAGTCTGTGATAATTTGTTAGAGTGGTCCACAATATTCATTCAGAGGATTATGAATTTATGTTTTCCAGATTTCATTTAGTAAATATTCCCTGTGAATTGCTTCCTTTCATGAGTCTTATTAATAAACACATCTTGAGAAATGATCATTGGAATATACAGCCATACAAATATTGTTTCATATAGTCATAGTCAGAGCTCCTGTCAGTCTATCCCTCATGAGGACATAGATCACTTCTTAGTATGTGTTTGCTAGGATGGCTGCTATACTGGTCACTTTAGTTCTTTAGAACTAGATGAGATTCAGTCAAGTGCTTAGTTCCAACAACATCTGAGTCTAAGTTCAAAGTGCTATTATTCTTTTACCCCAAGCCTCTCACAGAAGAGAGAAAATTATATTAGCATTTCCTTTTTGTCACGCCCGTTAATTGCCTCTCTCTCAGTTACAATCCCACTTTCCTTCCGTTTATCATTAATTTTCATCTATTAGGGGTATGTGACCCAAGGCCCACAGGCCACATGCAGATTTTGTGAGGAATTTTTTGCTTATCTGTAGTGGCAGATGTCACAAAAATAATGCACGAAATTTTATTTTTTGCTCATCAACTTTCATTAGTGTTTGTGTATTTAATTATAAGGAAACAACTCTTATATAGTGGTGGAGAGCAGCCAAAAGGTTGGACACCCCTAGCTGCTCGTAGCAAGATGACACATGCTAGGGCTTCCTCTTTTATTCTATTCCCAGTCATACTGAGTTGAATTGGATAAGTATAGAGAAATGTGTACTATTACACAAAAAAATGTTTTGCAGCCATCAACTCTAGCTAGGCAAGGTCTGGAGATGAAATAATCTATCCCATCAATACCTTTAGAATTCTGTTTCATTTCATTCAAATTACTTATTCTTGTTTTGTTTTGGAATATACCAGCCTCAGGGACAGTAATTCTATTCTAAGGACTATTTGATTTAGCACTACAAAAAAAAAAAAAAAAAAAAAGAATGTTTAGATGTGAGATTGTTTGTAAGCTCTTGTGTCATTCCCTCTCTTTTGTTTTCCAATTTCATCACAAATGCTTAACACTGTATCTAACAGAGACCAGAAATTAACCCTCTTGATATTAAATTGAAAAATACAAACCTAGTCATTTGTAGACCAGTTCTTCAATCCTTTGTCATCTTTATCATCTTAACTAGACGTTTAATTTCCCATGTCAGTTTTTATTAACTCACTCCTTTGAGGATGATACAGAATACAAAAAAACCACTGAATGTGATACTTCTATGGTTTTTTTCTTTATCATTTTGAGTTTTGGTTGAGGCCACAAACATGTATTGACATTTGGCATAATCATTACATGCTTTGAATTTGCCTACATCTACTGATGTCATAGACCATCAAAAAACTCAACTAAGACATCAGCTTCCTTGGTGAGCATCAACATGGCTTTTTTTCCTATCAAAATTTCAATAGAAATTTACAAAGAGCCATAGTACATTATATAGGGTACCTTTATTGTCCATTTGGTTCATTTTTTAGAACAAATTGCAAGCCTAAGAATCAATATAGACCTGAATAGAGCTTTTATTCCGTAATTTAGCCTCTGCATTTTCCCATAACTATTTTATTATTTTCTAGATTTGAGGAAGCTGATATTCAAACTATACCTTGGACTTGGCTTCTAGAACTGCCCTCTGTCAGGGAATTGAACAAAAATATACCCATTCTGCAATAGTAATAAAGAAGTTTTGGGGCAAATTTATAGTAGCCTCGGAGGAAAGAGCCTATTTGCTCATTAATACAATGAGTTTCTCCTATAAATCCTCTGGTAGGATGCTTTTATATATGCCATTTTTATTCCATTTTATGAGGAAAGTTCTTTCAGCATCTCTCTTTATTAAAATGCTTTTCTGAAGCCTTAATATGGCCTTAAAACATGAACTTATTTGAGCTATCTATGTAGGTGCCCAATAATAAGCCAGTAATTAACTTTTAAAGGGATTATATAAAAAAGAAGTAACTTTATAGTCCAAAAGACAAATAGTCATTTCTAAGTAGTAGTAGTTATAGACTTTCGTGAAAGACTCCAGTTGGCTAAGTATAAGTAACCAACATTTCTAGTATTGTTTTAACATTAGGACCATGTAGTCCAAACAGAATATTTGGGTTACAGTCTCCTGTAGTTCTAAGAAGACTTGTTTTTGTTTAAGCCCTTCATCATCGTCATCATCATCATCATCATCATTGACCCTTGGTCAATTATTTTAAGGACTGGGGCCAACAATATCCCACAGCGAGGGGTCTGAATTTTCCAAAAGCCAAGAAATTCCAATAGACACTGTTTAGATGGGGAGACAGACCGTAAGAATAATTTATTTTTGTGATCTGTGATAAGTCATAGATTGCTCAGATCCATTTAATAATCCTCAAAAGATTCAGTGGTCTGTGTGGGGTTCTGGACGTTTGTAAGGTTAATCAAAAATCTTTTATTATCATGTAAATTATGGCTATAGTAAGTTTGTTTTAAGCTTGATTCATAATCATAAATAATATAGTATCATTAGTAGAACATTGCCAGTTGTATTAGATCTAGGTCCCACCTCATCACATTGCAACAATAGAAAAGGGAGTTCAAAAGTTATTCTTTTTTATCATACATTTCAAAATTTTCAGCAGACTTTAAATTTTTCACCCTAAAACAATAGCATCCCCATATTCCTCTAAATTTGTTTTATTGCTCTGTAAAGGCTCATAATCAGGTCTAGCCAGTACTGTACCTTGTGTTCCTTTATCTAACAGAACTGAAAGAGTTTCCATTCCACTCCCAGGCCATTTCACCTACACATTAGATAACTCGCTGGAGATTGGATCTAGAAAACCTGACCTTCAGTTAAATTTTATTCTCATATTTGAAATTAAATATCAAAACAGAGCATTTTGGTATCTAATACTGGAGGCTCATCAGAACTTTGCTTGTAATTCCTCTAAGCACAAATGAACTGAGCATATCTTGCTTGAAATTTTTGCCTCATGGGCAGTCTAAGGAGAGATAGTTATGAGTACCACAAATTTCCTATGAAATTTCACCAAGATTTTCATGACTACACAGTCAATTTTCTCGTTTTGCATGCCATTTTTCATTATGCATCTCAAGATGTCTCTTCCATGTAATTAGGCTCTAAATAGTTACCTCTTTTATTATCTTGAAGTAGCACATGAAGAAGCTGGGAAAACAAAAATCAGTGACTGCTTCTTTTACATTTTCCAGAGGAAAAGCTTTCTCTTTATGGCAAGTCACTTACAGTGCCCTGCCAGCCATAAGCTGAGTGGGAGGTGGGAGGGCAGGTTAAGAAGATTGTTGATTATTTCTATAGAGTTGGAGGAACATAATTATGGAGTAGAGTACCCCACTACACAAATTCCAAGAAAGAAAAGCCTCTTTGTCCCCGTGAGCCTGAGACTTTCCTCCCTCAGGTAGCAACATCAGACATCCTGACTTGGTCAAATCACCTTTTATCTCCTGAGGCAATAAAAACACAAAAAAGTGAAAGCTCCTCTAGCACCAAATAAACCAAACAGACAAAAATAGAACAATAAAGTTTCAAAAAAACTATAAAATCAAAAACCATTAGAACAACATTAGGCTAGAACATTAATGCTAAAGCTTAACAATGTAACCAGCTGCTTAAAAAAAAAAGATTTAAATAGGAATCAGAATGCACTAACATGATAGATAAAATATAAGATTGTCCAGGATACAATCAAAAATCATCCATTATACTAAGATTTAGAAAAATACAAATTTTAATAAAAAGTCAATCAACTAATGCCAATACTGAGATAAATCAGGTGATGGAATTATATGACATAAAATTTTAATGTAGTCATTGTAAAAATACTTCAACATCAATTATGAACTCTCTTGAAATAAAAAGCAGAAAACTCAGGAAATAAATAGAAGTTATAAAAAAGAAACAGTAGAAAGAAATAAAAATGGAACTGAAAAATCCAATAACAAAAATAAAAACCTTGCTGAATTCATTTAATATAAGAATGGAGATGACAGAGAATAGAATCTAAATAGCAGGCAGAAAAACAGATCAGAGGGAAAAAAAAAATGAGCAGAGCCTTAGAGATCTGTGGGACAAAATCAAATATACATTTATGTCATTGGATTCTCACGAGGAAAAATAAGAGAGGAACTAAAAGAGTATTAAAATAAGTAATTACTGAAAACTTCCTAAACTTGACAAAAGAGACAAACCTTCTCTTCTCTAAGAAGTCAACAGAAAAAAACAAAAAAATCTACATGAAGGCACATCATAATTAAATTATGAAAATAGCTAGAGAAAGACAACACATCACCCACAGGAGATATGAATGCAAATAATTTCTCATTGGTAACCATGAAAGGCAGAGGAAATGACACAATATTTTCCAAATGTTGAAAAAAAAAAAAAAAGAATTGTCAACAATGAATTCTATATCCAGCAAAATTATTCTTCAGGAATTCCTCTTAGGGAGTAAAGATATTCTCAGATTAGAGAGAGAAAACTAAAGAAAATTTTTACTGGCAGCCCTGCTTTTAAAAGATTACTTAGAGAAAGTCCTTGAAACAGAAAGGAAATAATAAAAGAAACCTTAGAACTGAAGAAAGAATGATAGAAAAAGCAAAACTAGGGGTACATAAAATAGAATATCTTTTCCTCATAAATTTTAGAATTATATCTGCATATTGAAATAAAATTATACTACCATCTCTCTTAACCCTTTCCTGCTATTATAATAAAATAGTCTTAACTAGGAATTTGTAAACAAGAGAAATTTAATTCTCACAATTCTGGAGGCTGCAATGTCTAGGACAAAAGCTATAGTAATTTCAGTGTCTGATAAGGTCTTGTTCCCTCTTCAAACAGTTCCTTGTACTGCATTCTTAGGTGGCAGAAGGAGTATCCTTACAGGGAGGGAGTTCCTTCAATGTCTTTTATAAGAGCACTAATCCCATTCATGAAAAATCCACTTTTCATGAGTTAATAATCTCCTAAAAGTGCTACTTCATAATACTATCACACTGACGATTAACTTTTGACATATGAATTTGGAGGGAACATACTGAGAATATAGAACCAACTAATACTCTAGCCAGTGATATTTATATGTGAGGAAGGTAATGTACCTTCAATGAAGTAAGAATTTCACATTTTATTTTTTCTTTTTCTTTGGTTTTTTTTTTTTTTTTTGAGACAGAGTCTCACTTTGTTGCCCCTGGTGGAGTACTAAGTGCTACGGCATCACAGCTCACAGCAACCTCAGACTCTTGGGCTCAAGTGATTCTCTTGCCTCAGCCTCCCAAGTAGCTGGTACTACAAACACCTGCCACAATGTCCTATTATTTTTAGAGACAAGGGTCTTGATCTAGGTCAGGCTAGTCTTGAACTCCAGAGCTCAGGTGATCCTCCAAGAGTACTGAGATTACAGGCGTGGGTCACCATACTGGGCAAGAATTTCACACTTTTAGGTGAGGAAATGTCTATCTGGTAGACTATATAAGTGGTAAGTGCGTATTGTCCTATCTAGGACATGAAACTATAAAATTTATTAATAGATCAAGATGATTTTTAAAAAGTTTGAGTAATATACAGGAAGAGGAAAACAGAGGAATGAGAACCAAAAACAAAATTATAAACCAAAAATAAATAATGAAATGATAGATTTAACCCCCAACAAATGAACAATTACCTTAAATGTACATAATTACCTTAAATGTCAACAATAAGACAGAAATTGTCAGAGATATTAAAAAAAAAAAAAACTTGTCCCAATGGTATATTATTTATAAGAAATTCAACGATAAAGGTAGGTTGAAACTAAAAGTATGGAAGAAGATATACTATGCAAACATTAATTAAAAAAAAGGAATTGTGGATATATCAATATCCAATAATACAGAAGTCAGAGCAAAGAAACTAAAAACAAGAGGGAAAAGATATAATAATTTTTAAAAGGTGATTCTACCAGGAATACATATGATCCTAATTATATAGGCACCTTAAAGCTATAAAGCAAGCTTCAAGGTGCATGAAGCAAAATCCAATAAAGACAGCAAATAGACAAATCCTCAATTATAGATGGGAACTTCAACTTTTCCCTTTTAGCAACTAATGGTACAAATGCCCACCTACCCAGGAATGGATTAACAAGTTGTGGTATATGTATACCATAGAATACTATTCAGCCCTTAAAAAAGATGGAGGCATTACATCCTTTATATTAACCTAGATGGTAGTTGAATACATTATTCTTAGTAAAGCATCACAAGAATGGAGAAGCATGAATCCTATATACTCAATTTTGATATAAGGATAATTAATGACCCAGTACACAGTGAGGCTGGGAGAAGGGGAGAGCATAGAAAGAAGGATGGAGCAGGATGGGGGCAAGGAAGAGCAGAAAGAGGGAAAGAAGGAGGGGATGGGGAAGGAAAGAACAAAGAGAGGGAAGGAGGGTTTGGGGTGGGGGTCTCGGTGTGTGACATACATTTTGGGGGCAAGACACAATTATAAGAGGGACTATACCTAATAAATGCAATCAGTGTAACCTGGTTTCTTGTACCCTCAATGAATCCCCAACAATAAAAAAAAAAAAAATTTTTTAAGAAAGAAAATAAGCAATGATATAGAAGAATTGAACAACAAAATTAACCATGAGGAAAACTATATACAGAGCACTCCAACCAATAAGAGCAGAATATGCATTTTTTTAATCCATGAAAAATTCACCAAGATAAGCCACACCCTGGGCCAGAAAAGAAATCTTAAACAATTTAAAAAGAACTGAGGTCATAGAGTGTGTTCTCTAACTACAATAATACAAGCTAGAAATCAATAACAAAATTACAACCAGAAAATTTATAAATGCGTAAACAATATACTTCTAAAAAATTTATAAATTAGACAAGAAACTCAAAGTTTTTAAAACGACATAGAACTGAATGAAAATAAAAATACAATCTAGCAAAATATGTAGGATATATACAACAATGATGAGAATAATAAAATTACAGCACTAAATACCTAGATTAGAAATGAGGAAAGATCTTAAATTAGTCACTTAAGTCCCCATCTGAAGAATGTAGGGAGAAAAAGCACAAAATAATCACTAAGAACAGAAATATTTATTTCTTTAATCAAAGAAATTTAAATTAAAACAATAGAGAAAAGAAATTAAAACAAAAGCTGGTTCTTCCAGATAAGAATCAGTAAAATTGACAAATCTCTATAAGACTAACAACAATAAGACAAACAGATACAAATCACCAATACATGTACTAGGGATCAAATAGAGGATATTGTTAGAGCAATGTGGTGGCTTAAGGTAGTTGCAAAAATAATTGAAAAAAAGTAAAAGTTTTATCAAGAAAGGAAAAGTTTATTAGCAACTTACACAGCAAGCCAGGTCTTGTCCTGGTGACTACAGGTTCCATGAAAAGCACATAAATGTTTTGGTTTTTATACACAACTTTGAGGAATATCATCTGTTTTTTTGATCTCTCTCAGGGTCTTAATTAACTCTGTTCTCAAAACAATCCACCTGCAAGATTTTGATAACAATCCTCCTGCCAGGTCTTAATCAACCTCTTTCCCAAAATAACCCAGGTCAACCTGACCCAAAACAATCCAAAATAGCCTAACCACATCCATCATCCCTCCTGCTCATATCAGCTGACTACCTCACAATATCATCACAGATTTCATAGCCATTAAAAGAATAATGAGGAATATGATAGACAACTTCATTCACAATAAATTTGACAACTTAGAAGAAACCACAAACTATCTAAACTGATCCAAAGTAAAATAGAGGATCTGAACAGTCCTGTAAGTATTAAAGAAAATTGTATTCATGTTTTAAACGTCTACCCCTTGTTGGTTTCATTAGAGAATTCCACCATACATTTCAAGAAGAATTAAGATATTTTTGCAAATTTTACACTTTCCATTTCAGAACTAGAAGAGGAAGGGGATACTTCCTAATTTACTTTATAATACCAGAATTATCCTGATACCAAAGCCAAAGACAGTACAAAAAAAGATACAGATCATTATCTCTCAAGAATATATACACAAAAATCCTTAACAACAACAGCAAAAAAAAAAAAAAAATAGTAAACCCAATCCAGTAAATTGTGTAAAAGAACTATCCACCATTGCCAAATGGTATTTGTGTCAGATATGCAAGTCTGATTAAGCATATTCAAATATGAATAAATGTAATCCACCATATGAACAGGCTAACAAATCATATGAAAATATCGATTGTTCCAGAGAAATAGCTTATGGAGGGGAAAAGTTTAGCAAATTAAGAATAGAAGAGAATTGCTTCAATTTGCTAAAGAATAGCTGTACAGTGTTTTTCCCCCTCCCTACTGGGCCTGCAAGTTTGTGTGGGGCCGCAGACGTGGGTCTCTATTCTGCAGGATGGGATTTGTTAAAGTTGTCGAGAATAAGGCCTACTTTAAGAGATACCAAGTGAAATTTAGAAGATGATGAGAGGGTAAAACTGATTACTATGCTCGGAAACGCTTGGTGATACAGGATAAAAATAAGTGCAACACACCCAAATACAGAATGATAGTTCCTGTGACTAACACAGACATTATTTGTCAGATTGCTTATGCCCATATAGAAGGGGATATGATAGTCTGCGCAGCTTATGCACATGAACTACCAAAATACAGTGTGAAGGATGGCCTGACAAATTATGCTGCAGCATACTGTACTGGCCCGCTGCTGGCCCGCAGGCTTCTCATTAGGTTTGGCATGGACAAGATCTATGAAGGCCAAGTGGAGGTGACTGGCGATGAATACAATGTGGAAAGCATTGATGGCCAGCCTGGTGCTTCTACATGCTATTTGGATGCAGGCCTTGCCAGGACTACCACTGGCAATAAAGTTTTTGGAGTCCTGAAGGGAGCTGTGGATAGAGGCTTTGGTCTATCACAATACCAAACGATTCCCTGGTTATGATTCTGAAAGCAAGGAATTTAATGCTGAAGTACATCGGAAGCATATCATGAGACAGAATGTTGCGGATTATATGCGTTACCTAATGGAAGAAGAGAAGATGCTTTCAGAAAACAGTTCTCTCAATACATAAATAACAATGTGACTCCAGACATGATGGAGGAGATGTATAAGAAAGCTCGTGCGGCTATACGAGATAACCCAGTCTATGAGAAGAAGCCCAAGAGAGAAGTTAAAAAGAAGAGATGGAGCCATCCCAAAATGTCCCTTGCCCAGAAAAAAGATCGGGGAGCTCAAAAGAAGGCAAGCTTCCTTAGAGCTCAGGAGTGAGCTGCTGAAAGCTAAACCAAACACCAATTTTATATGAGTATTTCCTGATTTAAAAGAATAAACTTATTCATAAAGCAAAAAAAAAAAAAAAAAAAAAAAAAAAAAGAATAGCTGTACGAAACCTACAGTCAGCAGAGGTAATAGTTGAAGACTATATATTTCCTCTTTAAGATCAGGAAGAAGGTGAGAATATCCACTCTCTTCACTCTTTTTCAACACATCACTGGAAGCTTTCATTACTGCCATAGTGCAAGATAAAGCAATAAAAGGTGTAGAGATTGTAGAAAGAAAAATGAACAGCTCCTATAAGTTCAACAAGGTTGCAGAATAAGGGATTGAGTCACAAAAATCAATCAGGTGTCTACTACCAATGATGAAAATTCTGAAACTGAAATTAAAAAGACCATACCATTTATAATCACTTCAAAGAAAATGAAATTTGTAGATCTATACTCAGCAAAGTATAGGCAGGATCCATACACTGTTAATTTTTAATTGTTGATGAAAGAAATGAACAAACAACAACCAAATGGAAAAACATACCATACATGAATTGGTATCATGTGAAATGGTATGGATTGGAAGAGTCAGCACAATGAAGATGTCAATTCTCTTCAAATTGATCTACAGATTTCACATAATTCCACCGGCTCTACAATAGCTTCAACGAATTTGACAATGAGGAAAAAAAAGAAAAAAAGAAAAGAGAATAATGTGAGATAAATCATTCTTCTCAATATCAATTCTTACTCTACAACTGTAAATGTAAAGATCTACAGGGTCTAGAAGCAGGCAATGAATCATTAGACTTGAAACCAACAGTCTGATGCATCAAGGAAAAAAATGATAAATTCAGACTCATCATAATTAAAGACTTTTGGTCTGTAAAAGACCCAGGTAAGAGGATTTAAAAACAAACAAACAAAAAGTCTAGGAGAAAATATCTGCATAACATATACCATTCTGTCAAAAAAATGATATCTACAATAAACAACTCCCCAAATTGAAACGTTAAGAAAACAAGTGACAACAATCTAAAAGTAGGAAAATTCACCTACTGTGCACATTGTGAGGGTGTATAACATGCCCACTGGGGGAGGAGCCCTTCTACAAATGGAACTTTGCCCTGGAAGTGAGAACCATCCTAAATATTGTACCCTCATACTAAGTTGAGTAAGTTTAAAAAGTAAAATAAAATAAATAAAACATTTAAAAAATCTAATTAGAAAATGGACTAAAGACACAACGAGATACTTCACCAATGAAGACATAAAAATCCTTTGGCAATTAGCACATGAAAATATGTTCAATTTTATTAGTCATCTGGGAAGTGCAAACTAAAAGGGATAAAGTAATATCCCTTTATACCGATCATGATTGTAAACCATAAAAACAGCGCTATTACCAAATGCTATGTAGGATGCAGAGAAGATGGACTTGAAATGTGTATTTTTTTCATTGTGTTCTTTTCACAGATTCCCTTTTATTTATGGCATAAGTTAGTGAACGTTTTCTCTGATTTTTTTTTCTTTTCACCTTTAAGTATTTTTCACTAATAATCTATAATCCTTCGGGAATTGTTTTCTTACCATATTTTCTTTTTATTTCAATTTTGTTGGATTTTTAAAAGATGTCTGAACACCTTTTATTTATACTTAAAATATGTGGCTCTACTTACAAGTAATATGCTTAAGTTAAGGAAAATACCCATAAAATATTGCGTAAAAGCATTTTCATTAGATGAAGGATGCCTGTACCTTTCCCTCTGGCAGCAGCTATCAGGTGGGCCAGGATGAGTGCATACAGGTTCATCCAGAAAATGCAGAGGAAGAAGACTCAGAAGTAATGAGCTTCCTTCTGAAGGTCAGCAGCTGGCACTACCTCCAGCTCTCAGCACTCCACGGGGCTCCCCCCCCACCCTCCGGATAAAGCAGGCAGACTGCAATACAAGACCAAGCAAGGTTATGTCATACACAGGATTCGTGTGTGCCATGATGGCTACAAACTCCCCTGTTCCTGAGGATGCAACCTGTGGCAAGCCTGTCCATCACCGAGTGAACCAGGTAATGTTCCCTGGAAGCCTTCAGTCTGTTGCTGGGAAATGAGCTGGACACCCCCGTGCAGCTCTCAAAGTCCCGAATTTTTATTGTATTCAGTATTTATTGTATTGTGAAGATCCCACGTACACATTTTGAGGAGTTATCCTCGTTGGTCTATTCCATAAAGTGATCGAAAGAAATCCTGACATCCCGTGGATCGCCACACCCGTCCACAAGCACTGGGAGATGCCGGGGCTGACAGAGTTGTGGCCTTGGAAAGGGTTTTAAGTTCTACCACGCTATCACTTTTTGCTGCTTGGAGAAGGCGCAACACTCTCCACCTCCATTACCTCTAAGATAAGTAATGTTTGTAAAAATTCATACTTAATAAACAGTTTAGGATGGAAAAAAGAATAAGGTATTTGCTTTAGTAATTCATTACTTAATATAAAATAAATGCTTTTATATCCTTAACTCAGGAAAAAAGCACTTCAGTAATAATTCTCTCCTTCTGTTGAAAGCCATTCATGGGTTTATCCTTTTCACCTCCAGACAAAAGAGCAGACTTCAGTTGAATGCTATTTCAAAAATATATTTTAAGACATTTTAAACACCCTTTCCATACATTTGATGTGCTGTTTATTATTTAATCACATATATATAACTATATAAAATTAAATTATTCAGAGATACATTGTTTATCCTCCTCTTTTCAATATCACTCTCCACTGTGGCATAATCTACACATAATTTTCTTTAAGGAAGTTAATATTTCAGTACTAATTTTTGATGTTCTGCAAATATAATATTGATTACACAACCATAATCTTTACTCAGCTTTTCAAAGCACAGATGCTGTTCATCCTTTCATGTTTTATAAGATGTTTTACAGATTACTATCTGTAATTAGTCAATTACACAGAAAATGATTTTACTTTGCTTATTCCAGTAGTGTAACATAATTATTGATTGCCAGAGTACTTTTAATTCTTTTGTTAGTGTACACTAGATTGTTTAAAAATACAAAATATATTTTTAAAGTCCCCAAAACTATTGCATTGCATTTACTTATTTGTTTATTTATTCATTTATTTATTTATTTATTTATTTTGCGACAGAGTCTCAAGCTGTACCCTGGATAGAGTGCTGTATCATCACAGCTCACAGCAACCTCAAACTCTTGGGCTTAAGTGTTTTTCTTGCCTCAGCCTCCCAAGTAGGTAGGACTACAGGTGCCCGCCACAATGCCAGACTATTTTTTTGCTGCAGTTGTAATTGTTTTTTACCAGGCCCTGTAGGGTTTGAACCCACCAGCCTTGGCCTCCCCGCCCACTGAGCTATAGGCACCACTGCATTGAAATCTTTTTTTTTTTTTCCTAATTCTATTCTGTACTTTATATCAGTGCTAATTAATGAATAAAGTGTACAGCAAATTTTAGCATAATAGTAAGGTAATCATGACTAAGCTCATTTAAAAGTAGAATAGGTGAGATATTGTTAGAGCTTTACTCCTTCTACCCATGTTCTAAAGTTTTCTATGCCAAAGTGACTAATGTCTATGAATCTAATTCTGCAGAAATTTGCTGGACACACATCCTAATGAAAATCAATTGTTGAATAACCACTGAAGATACTCTTTGATTTTTTTTTTTTCTTAAATGAAAAAAATTGACCTGTGGCTCCAAAGCATACGGATAGCTCAGCAAACCTACATGCTTTTGTAAAGAATAAATGAACATGCATGGCTACAAATCCATTTAGGGAAACTCAAGCAAATCCCACTTAGATATGTATTCTTTTTACATATCTATGCCATAGCTCACTGATTCATGAACCTGAATAAGTTAAAGTAAAAATAAGGACACTTTTAGCTTCTCTTAGTTACTTCACATACCTTTAACTTTAATTACATTAATTTGCCCTTCTCTTGTGGGTGTTAAATACTATAGTATGCAAAGCTAATTCTGGTATAATTGACAAGTATTGAAAACCTTGTGTTCATCGAAACTGACCTTACTGTTCTGCACTTGGGCGGGTGGCATCAGTTGTAGAACTGGAGGTCAGTTTCACAAAATTCAGTGGGAGTTAGGACAGAAGCATCTGAACCTCAAAGAAAGAGAAAAGTCACATGATATGTCTTGTTTGGTTGAAGCCAGCTCTCAGGATCACAAGAAACAGAAATCCATTCAAGTCAGTACACGAGAAATGGAATTTATTATAAGATGGATGTGTCCATCTGGATCCAATCAAGAGAAAGAACCCACAGTAATTTGAACAGAAAAATTTTAATATAAAAAACGATGAAAGTATGATAGGGAAGGATGTAAAAAGAACTCTGCATATTAGCCTAGGGCTGAGGGTATGCAGTGAAGGACAAAGCTGGAAGGGATGGGATTCAGACATTGTTGGGGGAAGGTGTGGGTATAGTTCCTGGGAAACATTTGGTAGGTCACTTGGATCAGAGCTGGTCCATAGTTTCTGGATGAGGAGGAGATAAAGTGGCAGAGAGTCAAAATTCATAATCAGATGTATCTAGAAGGAGTAGGGGAGTAGGAAGTTCATCCTTTTGCATGAGAAGTGGATTTCAGGAAACAGCCCTTCCAGTCACACAAATGAGCTGAGACTCTGCCAGGTGCACAGAATCAGAATTCTTCCTCCTTCCTCAGCGTCTGTCCTGTGCCCTCTGCTGATACAACTTAACATGTGTTCACCCTAATGGAGGAGTACTTGGAGTCCAATCCATTATTGCAGTGCAAGTATTGAATGGTGAATTTGGAGCTGAGAGACAATAAAATGACAATTGGCACTAATAAAACTGGAATCAACTGATAACTAGAAAATCATAAGGGATCTAGCCTTCCTTTAGCGAGCAGTTCTTCTTTTGTTTGTTTTTCTCTCTAATTTGACTATGAGTATCTTCTCAAGGTGTCTCACAGTCTACCATTGTGTCCTTATGAGATGCTTCTTTATAATCTTAACTCGTACCTGATCATCATGGTCTCTCTGACTTCTCTCTGCCTGGGACATTTCACTTCAGCTTCCATTTCTAATTAGTGCTTTCTATCAGTGGTTGATGTCCCAAGTTCTTGAAAGAGGAAATTTACTTAGCAAAGTTCATTGTTTTTCACCAGCTTCAATAAGCTTATACATTCACTGTCCTGGGACCACTCCTAGTCTAATTGGATCTGCACCTGGACATGGGCCATATGCGATAAAACATGGCTCCCAGGAAAGCCTCTTCAGCATTGATGAACAGTTGCCCATAGATGTCCATAGATGGACAGTTGTCCATTATAAGGGTCCATGAATCCACACAGTAATTGATGTCACTGTATTTGGGAAATATGTGCGCACACACACACACACACACACACACTATGGTCTGAATGTGTCCCCCCAAATTCATATGTTGAAACCCTAACCACCAAGGTTAATACCACCAAGGTGGTATTAGGAGGTGGGGCCTTTGGAAGTGATTAGATTCTGAATGCACAGTCCTCATGAACAGGATTAGTGCTGTTATAAAAGTGGCCTAAGGAGTTTTTTGTCTCTTCCACCCTATGTGAACAGAGCAAGAAGGCACCATCTATGAGAAATCTGCCAGCCTCTTGATCTCAGACTTCCCAGCCTCCAGAATTGTGAAAAATAAATTTTTGTGGTTTATAGGCCACTCAATTTATGGTAGTTTATTGTCACTGCCCATTGGACTAAGATTATCTATCTATGTATGTGGCAAAATTTTTTGTAGAAAACAGTCAACTAAATCTAAGAAGTTTTATATTTTATCCCTTCTAAGAATGTTATAAGCTTCATTCACAAGATCCATTTTTCTACATCACAAAACAGTTTTTGTTTTTCACCGTACCACTTTCAGCTTTTCATATGTTCTCTCTTAGATATGCCAACATCAAAACTGATCTAAGAAACATAATTTATAATGGAAGAATTATATCCTGATTTGTGTTTTGTTACACCTTCCACATAGCTTGAGACCATTGTAGTAGTAAATAAAGGATATCCAATTCAAATCAGTTTAAATAAGAAAATAATATGCATTGCCTCTGTATTTGAGAAATACTGACTGCAGTTATTGTTGGATTCCCAGACTCAAATGTTGTTACCCATTTCTCACTTCAGCTTTTCTTTGTGATGCCTTCATTTGCCATACTTTCTTTGTATACCACTCCAGATATGTATAGCATTTTTAATAGTATTGAAGCAGTTTCAGGCAATGGTTGATGCCCATAGAATGGCACCTAGGAGAACAATGGAAACCTAGGAGAACAAATGTCAAAATGCAACACAGAAACAGCAAAAATATTAAATATTAAACAAAAAATTGCACACGTTGTTTTCTTTGCATGTATATATGTGACCATCTTTTTAACTCAAAGAGCAGAAAATTGCCATACCTGCTTCTCTTTCTCAATCTCTCTCTCTCTTCTTTTCTCTTTCTCTCTCCTTCTCTCTCTCCTCTCTTTCAACAGAATATCACAATCAGCCAATACCAGTAAAGACTATAATTTGGCGTTCTAAATAAAATCTAGTCTCTAGTTAGAGCGCATTGAAGAAACAGTAATAGTGTTAAGCTGGCCCCTTTAGATTAGAAGTGACATAGACCCAATTTCATGTCTCATAACGAACAACAAACATCTTAATAGTAAGACACGATGTGTCATAGAACTGAAGAAGAAAGTGCCTGGGCGAGAGGAAATTAGACACAGGATGTAAATGCCCACAGGAATCCTCTGCGTCTCTCAACTTTGCTCTTTTTTGCCAGTGTTATTCTTCAATCTGCACTTCAGATCACCTGAAAATAGCTCATGCGTTATATCTTATAGTTGCCATTACAAGGAGACAAACTTAGTATTTTGGGTGACAATTCCCCAAATCCCAAGACAGGGTTCTGAACAACAGTCTGAAGGCTGATGCCCGCCTTTGGATGGATAAATTATGATAAGAAGCTCTCCCCAACCTCTCTCATCCTCCCCCATAACCACATGTATGAGGATAGGAGGTAATTTTAAAAAGAAGAATAATATTGGCCATCATTTTCATAGATGCCCTATATACTCATGTGGAGGGAAATCAAATGTCTGGGAAAATTATACACATACTTCCTCATCCCTGTATTTAGTCATTTGATTAAAAAAATTGATTGTCTAAGGTAAAAATACTTCTCACTAAGCTCTGCTAATTACTCTCCCTGCAGTATCACTTCTTTTCTACCATCGCCTCCCACCCACCAAACAATTAACTAATCTAAAAACATTCCATGAATTCAAATTAATTAGAGTAAACGTGTTCAGAATACTATAAAACCTGAATATTTGGATATATTTATTTACTTATTTAGCATCCAAAAAGCTTTACCAAAATAACTTACTATTTGCCCTAGTGGGTAGAAAATAATTTGAAATGAGTATGGGAAGATAATCTAAAATGAGCTTTATCTGACTAAGACTAAAATGATATGGTTTATAACGAAGATATAATTCAGACTACTAGAAAATTCATCAAGCGTTGAAAGCATGTGCTGCTTCTAAGAGAGCATTTTCCTTTGTAATTTAATGCTTAATGCTCACTTGTTTAGCAAGTCCTTTTGTTGCCCTTAGAGAAGAAACCAAAATTCTACTTAGCCATACTTGTGCAACATACCACAAATTCTGAAACTGAAATTTATTAGCAACTTTGAAGACTCTTGTCCATGACTTATCAATATAGATTGTATAATGCTATAAGTTTGGGTGCCACATTAAAATATGAAATATGGCAGGAACTTCTCCAATTCTATCAATTTTACACATTCCAAAAAAGAAATGTCTCAGGCAAGTATTATGTTATAGCTACATTAATTACCCTGGGCATCTATTAAGCAAAACAACACCCAGGACCAAATGGAATTATTGAAAGTAAAATATTTCAAGATTAACCAATATATTGATAATTATTTTAATTATTATCACATAATTTCATCAAAAAGGATAAAGCCTATAGTCTAAATCTCAGGACTATTGAATATATCGGTAACAAGTCAATTCAGGGGAGGGCACATGGTGCCAGGTAAACTGAGTAAGGGAATAAGTTGGACGGGGAGAAGAAGAAATAATCTATAAAAGCTATTGATAATTTGTCAAAAACTGAGTTAGAAACTAGAAGTAGGATATTGATTGCCTAAACCATCCTTATTTCTAATGTGGAGGCTCAAATCCTTCCAAAGTAATACATTTGCCAATCCAGGTTTCTGGATAGGTTAATGCTGCCAAAGAAGGCCTTAATTTATATTTGAAGACATTTATTACACTTATTTTTTAACATATTCAAATAAATAGCTATTAGGTCATAGTTTAATATAGAAAATAAATTAAATAATGTGTTTTATCACTGTATTTGTTCCTAATTAATATATTATTATGGATCAGGCATATCATTTCTTTTAAATATAGGTATACAATAATGCATATAATACAATCAGGCATATAATTTCATTTAAAACAGGTATACAATAATGGGTTATTTTGAATAAGCATGGCAATTTTAAAATCCCTCAAGTGCATAATGTTATTATTTCTTTTCTCTCTGCAAAAACTATGTGTTTCTATTATATAAAATAACTATTAAGAAGCTAAAAATAGGATGCCTTCCTAACATCACTTTGAGAAACCATCTCTCCACATAAGAATCCTGTCCCATTCCTAAGGCTGAAGTGAGATGCACACAGTGGCGTTCACTCTATGTGTTGGGGAAAGTGGACGTTGTGTTGTTGAGCTCATAAGTCTATGAGGGCTTCTGTAAGTGGAGACAGTGCTGTTCAGTCCGTGTAGTTGCAATGATGTGGATACCTATTTTCGGGGCTCCATGGGGAGACATGTGAGTCAGGCCTAGCAAATCAGAGTGTCCTCTTCATCTACTTAGAGTGAAAGATGAAGGCTGTATATGTGACATTGACAACTACAAATCTACCTTAGATCTAAGTTCAATTTGTTTATTTTTTATTATTGTTTCCAGTTAATTTGAGGGTACGAAGAATTATGTTACAACATTTGCATTTTTAGGTAGAGTCCCTCTTATAATTATGTCCTGTGAATTTTATGAAGTTTCCATAATAGCTAGATTTGACTTTGCGCTGCTGATGGCCAGGTTTTGTTTGTTTGTGTCTATGTGGAGAGAACCTGAAAAAGAAAAGAAGCCAAAATAAAGAAAGAACTCAAAGATAAAGTAAGAGTCATATTGACCTCATTTGAGCCCTTCAACCCAATCAGACCTGAAATGTCTGCTGGCCTTTTATTTTGCCATAAAAAGAAATACATTTTCCTCAGTTGTTTGAGCTAGTTCATTTGAACTTCCATTGCATGCAACCAGAATCCCACTGAGTACAGGCAATTCCCTAAACTTAAACTTCCACATTCAATATGATTCGTTGAATTGTTTAATAAATGGTTAAAAGCAATTTAAGGGGAATGGAAATATTTTCCCTTTCTTTTTACTTCAGGTTACATTCATTCTCTCAAGAAATAGTTATTAGATATTCATTACATTGCTGAAGATACATCAGTGAGCTTAATTTTCAAACCTTACTTTGCAAACTCAGTATAGCAGATCTGATCAATGTGCTGCTTACATTTCCCTCAAGGGGATCATTTCCTTAACTCCCAAAGTTTTAGTCACTGAAGGCCCAGACTTCAGTCTCTCTCCAGGAACTGATTTCAGCGAAGGAGACTGCCTGTGTAAAATTACAGTTCCCGATCAGCCTGCACCAAAGACCAGGTGATGAAGAACAAAGACCTGGCAATTGCTTCAAATGAGGACTACTAAAAATAGGATCCGGGCTTCCAGAGCTACATCTTGGGCCATATAAGAGTCTGTTTCGATTTCACCACAGTTCAACATTTCCTTCTGACCAAGGTAGCTACCCTTGCCCTTCAAAGGTGTTGTTTCCAAAATAAACCTCTTATCAAAAATATCTGTTTCCCTGGGAATCATTTGGATTTACAGCATTCATTTTATCATTATTAGACATTTTATATCAAATACTTCACATATTTTTAGAAGTTTTATTTATTTGTTTACTATAGAATTATCTAAAGAAAAGTTTGATTTATTGTACAACACCCAAATTAAATGTAAAAGGTAAAACTGTACCATTTTTATAAGAAAATAGGCGATGACTTTTTATGAGCTTGAAGAAAGAAGGATTTTTTAAGAAGACCCCAAAATTCCATGGTGTACATATACCACAATTTATATGTACACCATGGAATGTTATGCAGCGTTAAAGAAAGATGGAGACTTTACCTCTTTCATGTTTACATGGATGGAGCTGGAATATATCCTTCTTAGTAAAGTATCTCAAGAATGGAAGAAAAAGTACCCAATGTACTCAGCCCTACTATGAAACTATTTTATGTCTTTCATATGAAAGCTATAACCCAGTTATAACCTAAGAGTATGAGGAAGGGGGAGAGGGAGGGGAGGGGGGAGGATGGGCGCAGGGAGGGTGATTGGTGGGATCACACCTATGGTGCATATTACAAGGGTACATGTGAAACTTACTAAATGTAGAATATAAATGTGTTAACACAATAACTAAGAAAATGCCAGGAAGGCTATGTTAACCAGTGTGATAAAAATTTGTCAAATTGTATATAAAACCAGTGTATGGTGCCCCATGATTGCATTAATGCACACTATGATTTAATAACAACAACAAAAAAAAAACACCCCAAAATTACTACCACAAATAATTTCTTCTTTTGATTACATTAAAGTGAAGAATTTCTATTCAGGTAGTAAAAGCACAAAAGAAATACAAATGTTTCGAATCACTGCTGGACTCAGTGGGATTCTGGATGCAGTACATAATACAAGATTACTATGCAGAATATCAACACCTTCATATTAGAACTTTTTAAAAGCCAAAAAAGCCTATTAAGAAGGCCAGAAATAGAAGACCAGGTATTTCACAGGACAGAAAGTTTTGAATGTTAATAACCATATATTACTCACTAGTGCTTAAAAAATACATACATACTAAAATTAAGGCTTGATAACTGTTTTGCTAACTATTTGGGCCACATTTAAAGTGTCTGAAAATTCTTAATTGAGCAAGAATGCATACTGCAATGAGAATTATAATGAACTCCTAGTGAAATGTTAATTGGTATAATTACTTTGGAAAACAGTTTGGTATTATTTTGCAAAGTTGAATATCACAGTAATCTATGATCTAGCTATTTTAATCCTTGGTTCATACTGTAGAAACATTCCTACACATGTTATAGAAGATATATTGTTCATAAAAATTTTCATAATAGAAAAAGCTAGAAACAAGACATCCATGAACAATTGGTAAATAAATAGTGATGGTCACTTTTTGAAAGATTATATAGCAATGAAAATGAATTAACACAGCTACAGAAAACAATTTAGATGAACTTTAGAAACAGTATGTTGAGCTAAAAAAAAAAAAAAGCAAATTGCAGTATATATATTTTTCTAAGCTTAAAAACAAGCAAAACTAAACAACATATTGTTTAAGAACACATACAATATGTGGTAAAACTGTATTTTAAGAAAAAAAAGAGAACAAAGCAATAATAAATGTGACAGCCAGGATAGTGCTAACATTTGATATAATGGCACAGGGTTCGGACAGTGGAAGGAAAATCAGGCAGATTCATTAATATTTATGAATTTTCATTCCTGAGTTGGGATTTAGGACGCACAGTATTTGTTTTATAATAATTTATCATATTATTATCATCCATATCTTCCATACAAGTTCTATTCACATCTCTTTGTGATTCTTAATATTGTGTAATTTTTAAAAAGAGAATTGTCCACATAACATGGATACTAATTTAAAAAGCAATGAACAATGTTATGAGAGGATTAGGGAAATTTTAACTCTGATTTAACAGTGAATGACATTAAGGGATCATTGTCAATTCTTCAGATGTGTATATGATGGCTATGTTCTTTAGAATTCACTTTTAGAGACACATAATAAAATACGGATTAAATGATATAATGACTGGAATCTGCTTCAGTGCAGTCAGGAAGGTGTAGCTGAGCAGGTGAGACTATGGTGAAACAATACTGGGAATGTGTTGATCTTGTGGAAGTGGATATTAGAAACACAAAGACACATGTACTTCTCTCTACTTGGTATTTGCTTGAAATGTCTGTGATAAGAAGAAAGCAAGAGAGAAAATCAATTTTATTCCAAATAAAATTGTATTAAATGACTCTTAACTATTGATTCCGTTCAATGACTATTGTTCTGTTAAAAAATGTCACCTATTCAGAAAAGGCAGTATTAGTGTCTTCTACTAACTTCTGTTTTTGTCAGTAATGTTATTTCACTTCTAATCAGTTCAACTTAAAATTGCTAAAATGACATATTTTATGTCAATACATAATAAGTCATCAAACCCTACTACACGCCTTCCATCTAAATGCCTTTAGCTCACCTCATCTATTTTTTCAATGGCCTTCCCCATTTTTAACCAACACAGAGACCTCTAGTGACTCTTGTTGCTTACAGAAAAAAGTCCAGACTTCTGCGATTAGCTTTCATGACTTCCTTCAGTTGGCATCCTTGCATTTCTAAACTTTTCTTTTATACTCTCTTGTTCACACTACCCCATCCACAGAGACTCAACACATGTGTTAGCCCTTCTGCTCTCATGTTTTGCCTGCTCTTCTGCCTACTATCTTCAATAAGTAGCTAAACAGCTACTAAAAGGAAATGGAAATCCAAAATGTGTTCCCTTTTTGAGGACCCTTTTCTTCAGCGAACTTCCCTAACCTGTAGAGTCTTCAATGAGCTCCCTCCTTATTGAAACATCTTTTTCTTGTGGCATTTATAATATGGTACCCACCTGGATTTCCTTCTGCTTGGTAGTTGATTTCTATTTTATTTAGCTTTGAAAAGTTTGAACCCCCCAGATTCTCCCTGCCCCATTTCTCTGATCTGCAAAGAAACCTTATCTGGTCCCATGTTTATTAAATAAACACTAATGACTCTAAAATCTTTAGTTCTAGCTCTGATCTCTTGAAGGTCAAAAAGCCAATTGATTATTCTCCCTCTGTCCGTCAGAGGTTTCTTCAGGAAAATATTAACCATGCTAATCATTTACTACAGGAAATGACTTAACTCAGAGAACCAGGGAATTTTTCCATACTCCCCATTACTCAAAGTTCCAGTTTCCACAGTTTCAGTTACCTTCAGTCAACTGCAGCCTGGAAATAGTGTACGCCACAAGATATTTTGAGAGAGAGAAAGAGGGAAAGAGAGAGAGAGACCATACCTCTTTTATGTTTACGTGGATGGAGCTGGAACATATTCTTCTTAGTAAAGTATCTCAACAATGGAAGAAAAAGTATCCAATGTACTCAGCCCTACTATGAAACATGAAAGCTATAACCCATTTACAACCTAAGAACAGGGGGAAGAGGAAAAGGGAGGGGAGGGAGGGGGGAGGTGGGCAGAGGGAGGTGGATTGGTGGGATAACACATGTAGTGCATCTTACAAGGGTATATGTGAAACTTAGTAAATGTGGAATGTAAATGTCTTAGCGCAATAACTAAGAAAATGCCAGTAAGGCTATGTTAACCAGAGTGATGAAAATGTGTCAAATGGTCTATGAAACTAGTGTATGGTGCCCCATGATCACATTAATGTACACAGCTATGATTTAATAAATAAATAAATAAGGGCAGGGTAGGGGAATAATGAGAGTGGGACTGAAATGGGGCAGATTGCAGAATAAAAGAATTAAATTTTTAAACCCCCTCCCCCCAAAAAAAAACACCAAAACACTTGTTACATTACATGTGGGGGTATTGTTATAATTGTCCTATTCTATGATTATTGTTAATTTCTTACTATGTCTAATGTATAAATTAAACTTTATCATAGGCATGTATGTATAGAAAAAATGATACATGTAGGGTTTAGTACTTGTCATGGTTTCAGGCATCCACTGGGGGTCTTGAAATGCAGCCCCCATGGATAAGGGCAGATTACAGACAACCATTGTCAAGGCTGAGGAGGTCAAAACTAGAGACAGGAAGTCAGGATATGCAGGAGACACAGAAACCACTGTTAAATGTCTCAGCTCCTTGCAGCGCTCAGGTAGGTGATTCTCCGGAGGACATCTGCAAGCAACTGGGAGAAATTCTGTATCTCCCATCTCCAATGCCCATCCAGCTATCTGCAGAGAATTACGGCTTCTCCTCTTTCTGCACCTTCCAAATCTCACGGAAGAGTTCCTCATCTGCAAAACCTGAACCACTAACTGTTGGTATATGAGACTGAGGAAGGCAACTCCAGATTTTTAGCCTAATGCAATATAGAGGACAATTTAAAACAGTGGAGAAGTTTCTGGGAATCAAAAAGCAATTTTTAGGCACAACTGAACTTCTTGCTCTTTAGTCTTTTTAACCTGGTAGATAATATTCAAGGTAAAGTCTAAGATTTGGCATTAATTTTCTTTTCTTTCTACATAACTCACACCCAATTCATCAGCAAGTCCTATGAACTCAATCTCTAAAAGGCTGCTAAAATTTCCTCCTTTTTGCTATTTCTACTGATAACCTGGTATGGGCATCCTTCATTTATTACCTGGCTGATTGCTGGTTGCCACAACTCACTAATTTGTAGCCCGTCTCCCACTCCTGCCTAATTATAACAAAGGCAATCAAAGTGATCTTTAAAATGTAAATGAGCTCTAGAATTGCCCTTCCTAAGAACTTCCTGTGGTTTCCAATCCCACTTACTAAAGTGAAGTCTCAAATTCTACTTCAGAGCATCTCTCTGGTCTCACATCATGCCACTGTGCACTTCAATCAGTGTGTTCCAACCATACCATTATTCTCAGGTTTACCAAATTTATTACACTGGCCTTCCATGCTATCCCCCCAATATTCACTAAGGGCTGGTACCACTTTCTCGTGCACAGCTCGTCTTAATGCCCATCTCACAGGGATTTTCTTTCCCAGTCTAACATAGCACCTTTCACCTTAATTTAAATCCCTACATGACACTTACTGCTATCAGAATTTCTTTTATTTACTTTTGGTCTGTCACATCCTACAGCGTTAAATGTGCACAAGCAAGGGCTTTGTCTCTTTTGTTCACTAGTGTGGCATGGTACCTAGAAAAATATATGAAAATAAAAGTTGCTCAATAATTACATGCTCAATGACTGATTATGCTAGCTTGCATTAGGATAATGGTGATATAGCGAAGATAATCACGACATTTTCTGTGTTCAGGTTTTACGAATACAATAGTCTTGATGCCATAAGTTGTCCTTGACTCCTAGTCATTTCTTGCTTATCACCTCTACTGAGGCAGTATGAGAGAACCATTTTGTATCGAGACAGAATTGCTATTGCCACAGAGGGTATCACAAACGTGTGTCTGAAGACAGCCAATTCTTAAACTAAGCCCCTAAACTGTAAAAATATGTGCTAAAGAAGATACTCTCTCTGATGATGTCTAGAGGATGTAGAGAAATGCTTCATTGGGAACTGAAGCTGAAAGTTGATGAGGCATAGAGCTAGGAAGTGGGTGTGTGGGGTGCAGGGCAGACAGGGCTACATTCAAGCCACAGGCATGAGCGAATAGAAATAGAACATACAGAAAAGACACATGATTTATGTTACACAGCTAGTGGGAAAAGAAGAGCAATTCCCACCCAGAGCTGCTGAATGGAATTGATGGTTCATCAATGGTTCATAAGGATCTACAAACTCTTGCTGTTCGAGTCCTCTGAATTGACGTGGAATTTTCACAGAGTTAACCTCAAAATACCACCCCATTGCATGGAGAAGCTTAGCTGAGTTTCCTGTCTTCTACTAAAATAAACACTAAAATTAAGTAGATAGTTCATTGCTCTCAGGTCCATATTTGCATCTTATTGTCTTTTGTTCCACAATGATTTATTTCACAACCACTCTGCATGAGGCTCTGCTCTAGGTCTTAGGGTAGGATATTGAACAAAAAAAGATTTAAAAAAAAAGTTTCCCAGTCCCCTGAAAATTACAGTACAAGAAGTTAAATACAGTTGATGAGATAGTGATAATGCTAAAAAAAAAAAAAAAGAAAGAAAGAAAGAAAGAAAAAAGAAAAATTGAAAAAAAGAGTACATGAAATACTAAAGTGGGAGAGGAAGGCTGAATTTTAGATAAGGTGGCCAGGGAAGTTCTCAGTCAGAACATTACAGTCTGAGAAAAGATTTTGGCTTTATTTGGAATGAGACGGGTTGTCAGCAGAAGACTCTGAGCAGAGAAGTGGCATGTGCTTGTCTAAACTTTAATGGGATGGGCTATTGCAGCCCTACTAGACTGCAGGGGGTAAGGGAGGGGGAAGGAAGTTGAGTTAAGAGGCCCTTGCTATAATGGAGATAGAAGCTCCTCGTTCATTTAGACCAGAGGGGTGGGTGGAAATGGGGGTGTTGAGAAGCAATCACATCACATACATATTTCAAAAAGAGAAAGGAAAGAATTTGCTTTGAGGAAGCATTTGGGGTGTGAGTGAAAGAAAGGAATCAAGATGTGGAGCCTGAAATGGGAGACTGTGGAGAAGCTGTTGTAGGATTGTGTAGAGGGCAGGTATATCAGTAGCTCAGTTTTGAACATCAGATTAGTTAAACTGAAGATGCTTATTAGACTTCTCGGCAGAAATGTCAAATACGCCAGGGAGATACAGAGATCTGGAGTTCTGAGGAGCTTTCTGGGATAAAGGCATTTATAAATCTGATAGATGGAAAAATAGATATATAGATAGATAGGCAAGCAGATAAATAGATTATAAAGCCATGAGACGTGATGAGATCCCCCCGTTCACAATCTGACATTCTGTGAGATGAGAAGAAAAGCAAATGAGATGTTGCAGTCAGAAAATTAAGGAGGAAAACCAGCCCATGGAGAAATCCAGGAGACCCAGAGACAAAAATGTTTCAAAGAAGAATAATCCACACTCTCAGAGGATGCTGATGAATCACCTCAAAAGAAGGCCAGATTCAAGGAAGAGGATGGAATGTGGTTGAAGGAGCTTGACAAAGTTCTCTTTTGAGACTTTCTGCTTTCATTGTGAAAGAGAAAACAAGGTCGTCAGCTCAGAGAGAGGGTGGAGCAGGAGGTGTCAGGCTTTTACTATAAATTCCCAATTATTATTTTATTGAAATTGAACAATCTGCTTTCAGGAAAGATAAACTGGCTCTGGTATAGCACTGTGTCTACACCTAACCTATACTATGCATTAGATAAAATATTACTGGAGAGCTTAAGTTTGCTAAAAAGCTATACAAAGGTAGAGCAGCGCCTGTGGCTCAATGAGCAGGGCACCAGGCCCATATACCGAGGGTGGTGGGTTAGAATCTGACCCCAGCCAAACTGCAACAAAAAAATAGCTAGGCATTGTGGCAGGTGCCTGTGGTCCCAGCTACTTGGAAGGCTGAGGCTAAGACAGTCGCCTAAGCCCAAGAGCTGGAGGTTGCTGTGAGCTGTGATGCCACAGCACTCTACCAAGGGCAACAAAGTAAGACTCTATCTCTAAAAATAAATAAATAAATAAACAAACAAACAAACAAATAAATAAAAATCTATACAAGGTAAAGTATTATTCCAAGATGTTACAGAGGAAACCAGCAAGCCAAAGGTACAGTCCCTGCTTTGGGTTGACATTTACTACCCCGAAAAGAAAACAAATAACGAGTTAAGGAACAAGTTAATTTTCTCACCTTATTTAGAAGAGAGAGAAAAAAACGCTCTGACTATAAATATGGAAGAAGTATTAACTTTTTCTCATTTAATGTCTGAAAAGTTGATCAATGTACTCTTTTGCTTATTTTGTTGCTGTTAAATATGCTTCCACCTGTACACAGGAGGGCCAACTATGAAACTTCTAAAAGTTTAAGCTGTGTGATATTTTTGGAATAATGGGTACCATTTGATATTAAGAATCCTTTCTACATTGAAAGAAGAGATATGGTGAAAAAGAACTATGGTGAAAAAGAGATACTGTGTTAAGAACTAACACGTGGAACTGTGACATTTTTTTCACTGTGTTGGACACTGAGTCCTCGACTGATTTTGGTGAGCTCTCTCTATAGACTTGTCAGCTTGTGGCTCATATGCGGTTTATCAAAGTACAGAAATAAATATAAAGTAGATGATTGTTTAATATATGTGGCCTTAGTTTCATAATTTCTAAATACACTATTTACCCTTTTTTAAAAAAAAATTATATTTATTTTTAGTCTAACCTCTCATAAATTTCACCTTTAAAATTTCCCTATGGAGAGATTAAAGGCATTGTGGTTAGGGAGAAGTGGCATCTACTGCACCATTATCTTTTCAAGGCAAGATTAAAGAGAACTTTTAAAATATCTCATCATCACCCTTCATCTCCTTCTTCATTCCTTCACACACACCCCAAGGTTCAAGAAAGGTAAATATCAAGAAAACTGAATGACATTGAGTCACATTCACTTATGAATCATAACTAAATGCAAATTATTTAATGTAAATAGAATATAGCTCTTATAAAATAAATAGAATATTTTTATTTTCTTTTTAAGCCCACTATTTTTTGGAATTAGGTTAGTAATTCCTGACTTTTCCATCTTTTTTGTTATTGATGTTGTGGCTTTTTTATTTATTTATTTATTTTTTTTGTCAATGTGTTTCTCTCTCATCCTCAGAACCAATCTGATAATTTCTCACTGCCTTATCCAAATTTTTTAAATGCAATGCTTAACATACAACTCATTTTACCTCTATTTACAAAAAACTCAAAGAAAGAAACAATACCCCAATAATCCCTCAGAAGTTAAAAAAGCAATTGAAATTTTTCAGTTGTCTGTTTCTAGAAATAGGAGATAGAGGAACCCAAAAGCAGAGGTTGCAGGGTATCATATTTATAGTGCTTCAAATCCAATGTTTCTAAAAATTTTCTTTTTTTAGATTTTTAAAGGAAAACCTAACTTTATATTATGTTTTCAACACAAGAATATTGCCTAGAACATTTCTTAAAAAAATATGTTCAAATAATATTGGAGTCAATATTAAATATATTTTAAAAACCAAATCATCCTAAGTGTAACTTCAAAGCTAGTATAAAGGCAATGAAGACTTCTGCTATCTGTACTCCGTAGGCATATTAGTAGGCATATATCCACATTATATAAAGAGTTCCTTTTGGCACAGGAACAGCGTTCAGGATTCTATCAGTATGCAATTTTTTTAATTTTAATTTAATTTAATTTTTTTTTTTTTTGATTCATTGAGGGTACAAAGAATTAGGTTACGCTGATTGCATTTGTTAGGTAAAGTCCCTTTTATAATTGTGTCCCACCCCTAAGAGGTGTGCCATACCCTGTGATCCCCGGACCCCTTCCTTCTCCCTTCTCCCCTCCTTGTATTAGATCATCTGTTGCCTTCTTATTAGAACTGAGTACATTGGATTCTTGCTTCTCTATTCTTGTGATGCTTTACTAAGGATGTGTTTCAACTCCATCCAAATTAATGTAAAAGATGGAAAGTCTCCGTCTTTTTCAATGGCTACATAGTATTCCATAGTGTACATATACCACAGGTAGTTAATCCATTCCTGGGTTGGTAGGCATTTAGGTTGCTTCCATGTTTTGGTGATTATAAATTTAGCTGCAATAAACAATCTAGTGCAAATGTCTTTTGACAAAATGATTTTTTTTCTTCTGAGTAGATGCCCAGTAATGGGATTGCAGTATCAAATGCAAGATCTAATTTGAGTTCTTTGAGAATTTTCCATAGTTTCTTCCAAACATATTGTATTAGTTTGCAGTCCCATCAGTCAATATGGATTACTGAAGATTAGTGTACCTTCGTACTCACTTTATAATGTTAATGTGTACATTTATGAGTTTAATCTATATACTTGTTAATAATGCTTTTTCATATTCACTTCATTCCATCAGTGTTACAATTTTTAAGAAATATTTTCCCCAATTTTTATTTTCACATTTCCCTTTAAATTGGTTTATAAAGCAAAACTTAGCAGAGCATATATTTGAATACAAAATATCAAATTATGAGGGTTTTTTTATTATTAAAACATAGCTGTGTACATTAATGCAATTATGGGGTACAATGTGCTGGGTTTATATACAATTTGAAATACTTTCATGAAACTGGTTAACATAGCTTTCATCACATTTTCTTAGTTATTGTGTTAAGACATTTATATTCTACACTTAGTAGATTTCACATGCACCCTTGTAAAATGCACCATAGGTGTGATACAACCCATTACCCTCCCTCTACTCAACCTCCCCCCTTCCCTCCCCTGCTCCTCCTCTTTCCCCTTCATCTTGTGCTGTAGTTGGGTTTTAGCTTTCATATGGAAGTGTGGGTGTTTATAAATTGTTTTCATAGTAGGGCTGAGTACATTGGATACTTTTTCTTCCATTCTTGAGATATTTTGTGAAGAAGAATATGTTCCAGCTCCATCCATGATTATGAGAGATCCTTAACCTCTTTTGGTGGCATGGACCTTTTTGATAGTTTATTAAAGTTTTAAGTTGTCAGAAAAAACTGTTTGAAAGGCATAAAACAAAATATATAGGATTATAAAGAAACACGATTATAATACTCCTTGCTATTCAAATATATGTTAAAATTGTGTGACTCTGTTAACACATTAATTTACAATACCTAGCTACATATATTAATAAAATAATCACCAAAGTAGTGATGACCATAAATAATTTGTGATACCACCAAGAACTCTAATGTGATTTTAAGATCTCTGTGATGTCTGTTGGTGATCTCTGAAGTCGCGCTACTACTATTGTCTACATTTGTGATTGAAGGAAATGCTAAATTTCCACTGAAGGCTAATGAGACAAAGGTGTATTGTTTCCCCATCTGACTTCACATAGCCCTTAAAATCAATTTACAGATACTGGAGCTGGTGGACCTGAGGTTAATAATCTCTGACATAAAATTTTAAATGAAAAAAAAAGTTCCTTCCTTGTAAAAGCTGTAATTTAAGCGTTCTGATCAAGAAAGGATGCTAGACATTGTCAAAAGCTTTTTCTGCATCAATTGAGAAATATGGACTTGGTTTTTTAATAGCTTTGGCTTCTTGTGGTCACCTCCAGGGCTGTTCACCTAGCCAGGCCTGGGTTCAAGGCCCCCTCTAACAGACCCTTGTCCTCCACACTGCCTCATGTCACCCAGTACCAGACCAAACCCAAGGCTGATTTTATCTCAGAGGTAGGTGCATGACTTGCCTCTGCTCCCTTCCTTCCAGCCTTAGTGCTGGTTGATTCAGAGTAGAGATTTCTCCTGAACTTCAAACTCTGGACAATGAAATTGCTCCGGGGCTCAAGGAATCTTCCCATCTCAGCCTCCTATAGTGCTAGGATTATAGGCATGAGCCACCCTACCTGGCCTAATTTATCTATTTTTATTTGTTTATTTGAGACAGAGTCTCCCTCTGTCACTCTGGGTAGAGTGTCATGGTGTCATAGCTCAGAGCAACCTCAAACTCTTGGGCTCAAGCAATCTTCTTGCCTCAGCCTTCTGAGTAGCTGGGACTATAGGCGCCTGCCACAAAGCCCAGCTAGTTTTTCCATTTTTTTTTTTTTTTTTCTCTCAAGACAGAGTCTCAAGCTGTCACCCTGGGTAGAGTGTTGTGGAGTCACAACTCACAGCAACCTCAAACTCCTGGGCCCAAGTGATTGTCTTGCCTCAGCCTCCCAAGTAGCTGAGACTATAGGTACCTGCCACAATGCCCGGCTATTTTTTGGTTGTAGTTGTCATTGTTTGGCAGGCCCGGGCTGGATTCAAACCCATCAGCTCTGGTATATGTAGCTGGTGCCCTAGCTGCTTGAGCTACAGACGCTGAGCATTTTTTTTTTTGAGACAAAGTCTCAAGCTATCACCCTGGGTAGAGTGCTATGACCTCACAGCTCACAGCAACCTCAAACTCTTGGGCTTAAGTGATTCTCTTGCCTTAGCCTCCCAAGTAGCTGGGGACTACAGACACCTGCCACAACAGCCCAGCTATTTTTTGGTTGTAGTTGTCATTGTTGTTTGGTAGGCCCGGGCTGGATTCGAACCCGCCAACTTCGGTGCATATTGCTGGCACCCTAGCTGCTGAGCTACAGGCACCAAGCCTCAATTTTTATTTATTTAATTTATTTATTTTGTCGAGACAGAGCCTCAAGCTGTCACCCTGGGTAGAGTGCTGTGGCATCACAGCTCACAGCAACCTCCAACTCCTGGGTTCAAGCCATTCTCCTGTCTCTGCCTTTCAAGTAGCTGGGACTACAGGCACCTGCAACAACACCCGGCTATTTTTTGGTTGCAGCCCTCGTTGTTTGGTGGGCCCAGGGTGGATTTGAACCTATCAGTTTAGGTGTATGTGGCTGGCACCTTAGCTGCTTGAACCTCAGGCGCTGAGCCCTCAATTTCTATTTTTATTTTATTTGTTTATTTATTTTTTATTTATTTATTTTTGTAGAGACAGTGTCTCACTTTATAGTCCTCAGTAGAGTGCCATGGCTTCACACAGCTCACAGCAACCTCTGACTCCTGGGCTTAGGCGATTCTCTTGCCTTAGCCTTCCGAGTAGCTAGGACTACAGGCACTGGCCAGGATTCCTGGCTATTTTTTTGTTGCAGTTTGGCCAGGGCTGGGTTTGAACCTGCCACTCTCGGTATATGGGGCTGGCACCATACCCACTGAGCCACAGACACCGCCCCTATTTATTTGTTTTTCGAGACAGTCTCACCCTTGGTAGAGTGCTGTGGGGTCATAGCTCACAGCAACCTCAAACTCTTGGGCTCAAAAGATCCTCTTGCCTCAGCCTCCTGAGTATCAGTAGCTGGACCTATGGGACTATAGGTGCCTGCCACAATGCTGGATATTTTTAGAGATGAGGTCTTGCTCTGGCTCAGGTTGGTCTTGAAACTGTGAGTTCAGGCAATCCTCCTGCCTCGGCCTCTCACACTTGGCCTGTTTTTTGTTTTTCTTTTTTGAGACAGAGTCTCACTATGTCATCCTCAGTAGAGTGCTGTGGTATCACAACTCACCACAATCTTGAAACTGTTGGGCTTAAGCAAATCTCTTGCTTCAGCCTCCCAAGTAGCTGGAACTACAGGCGCCCACCACAATGCATGACTATTTTTTCTTTTGTAGTTGTCATTGTTGTTTAGCAGGCCCAGGCCATATTTGAACCCACCATCCCATGTATATATGGCTGGTGCCCTGATCCTGGCCTAGCTTTTCTATTTTTAGTAGAGATGGGGTCTCGCTCTTGCTCAGGCTGGTCTTGAACTCCTGAGCTTAAGTAATCCTCCACTGTCCTCAGCCTCCCAGAGTGCTAGGATTACAGTTATCAGCCATCACATGCGGCCTTGAATGAACTCTTTTAAATGGTGACCTCTGAGTCAAACCCAATTCTGAGCAAAAATTAAACTTGAATGAAGAAACCAATGTTCTGTGATAGGCATCTTGTGAACCAGTTAGAACCAAACACTACTTCTGTATCGTATTGTTTTAAGAAGTTAATGATGCTCCTAAACTGTTTTTGATGCTTTTTCTTCTACACTTGTGAAATTAAAAATAATTTCCTTAATAAGCTGGATGCAATTGGCACACATCTGTAATCTCAGCACTTTAGGAGGCTGAGGGGGCAGGATTATTTGAGGGCAGGAGTTCAAAACCAGCTTGAGTAACACAGTGAAGACCCATCTCTACCAAAAATAAAACAGCTGGGTGTGGTGGCCCTACTCTGGAGCTAACACAGGAGAATCACTTAAGCCCAATTAAAGGTTACAATGAACTATGATGCCATTCACTGTACTCTAGCCTAGGGGACAGTGAGACTTTGTCTCAAACCAACAAAAATATATCAATTCTCAGGGAGAATAAGATGTTTGTTCCATTTTTTTGATCCCCATTCTTCATTATAAAAGTACCTTTAATAAGTAATCTGTGGCCAGGCCTGGTGGCTCATGCCTATAATCCCAGTACTCTGGGAGGCCGAGGTGGGTGGATTGCCTGAGCTCAGGAGTTCAAGACTAGCCTGAATAAGAGTGAGACCCCGTCTCTAAAAGCCAGGTATTGTGGCAGGTGTCTGTAGTCCAAGCTACTTAGGAGGCGGAGGCAAGAGGATCATTTGGGCCTGAGAGTTCCAGGTTGCTGTGAGCTATAATGCTCCTGCACTCTACTGATGGTAACAAAGTGAGACTCAGTCTCAAAAAAAAAAAAAAAAAAATGTAATCTGTAAGGGTATAGTTTTCATGTGGCTATGATGATGCCACTGCACTTGAGCTATGGCAACAGGAGACTGTCTCAAAAAAAAAATCCCCTTAATTATGATTTATTTATTTATTTAATTTGAGACAGAGTCTCATTAAGTCACCATCAGTAGAGTGCTGTCCCATTACCGCTCACAGCAATGTCAAACTCTTGGGCTTAAACTATTCTCTTGCCTCAGCTTCCCAAGTAGCTGGGACTACAGGTGCCAGCCACAACGCCCAGCTATTTTTCATTGCAGTTGTCATTGTTTAGCTGGCCCCCTAGTTCAAACCCACCAGCCTCAGTGTATGTAGCTGGTGCCCTAACCACTGCTACAGGCACCGAGCCTATTTTTTTTTTGAGACAGTCTCACTTTGTCACCCTTGATAGAGTGCAGTGGCTTCACAGCTCACAGCAATCTCAAACTCTCGGGCTCAAATGATCCTCTTGCCTCAGCCTTCAGAGTAGCTGGGACTATAGTTGTCTGCCACAATGCCCCTCTCCTTTTAGAGGTCTCGCTCTGGCTCAGACTGGTCTCAAACTTGTGAGCTCAGGCAATCCACACCCCTCGGCTTCCTGGAGGATTACAGGTGTGAGCCACCACACCCTGCCCTGCTTTACTTATTTTAAACCCCTTGATTTTTCAATTTATACTTCCCTAATTTTTTCTTTTTTGAGACAGAGCCTCAAGTTGTCACCCTGGGTAGAGTGCTGTTGCTCACAGCTCACAGTAACCTCCAACTCCTGGTCTTAAGTGATTCTTTTGCCTCAGCCTCCCAAGTAGCTGGGACTACAGGTGTCCGTCACAATGCCTGCCTGTTTTTTGGTTGTAGTTGTTATTGCTGTTTGGCAGGCCCGGGCTGGATTCAAACCTGCTAGCTCTGGTGTATGTGGCTGGCACCTTAGCCACTTGAGCTACAAGTACTGAGCCTACACTTCCTAATTCTTTTACATAGCCCTAGCAGTTATCCAACTTCAGATATTTAACATTCATACTTTTAATCTATAGTCCATATTTTATTATTGTTCTATAATTTGACATTTTTAAGAGCAAGGCACTCTAATAGCTGAGAAACTCCTTTATGTGTGTCCATTCTTCCCTGAAGATGCTAGAGAAATTATAGGAACTCATTTAGTTCACCCTCAAGTATGGATGTAGGAAGGCTGGGTTGATCAGCCAAAATGTTTATGTGTTGGGGAAGGACAGAAACGCCACATGACAGCCACCTTGTAGATGCAATCCACATCTGAGCGAGTACCAGCCATCCCTTAATACATCGTTCATTTCATCTGCAGTGTCTGCCTAGGCCAGTGGACAGCAACATTTCTGGAAGCAAGAAGAGGGGTTGGGAAGGTAAATCCACCTATCTTCTCACTGTACCACCAACTGTTCTTATTTCTTGAGGGAAGAATCACCTGCCATTTGCATTGGCTTTGGAACCAAATAGGCCTTTTGAGTTCTAGATTTTGCCACTTACAGCCTGTGAACTTTGATGGGCAGATATAAACACCATGTACCATCTACCATCTATTAAGTGTTTCTAAGGATTATGTAACTGTTAAACAAGCATCTGTGACTATAGTGATTTTACAGGTGGATTAACTCAAAGCCCAGAGTAGGGAGTAAGAAAACTGTGCAGAGCTGGATTGAGACTCCTGTGCTTGCCTCTGTTCATTCATCCTTACTTCCTTTGGCAAACTGCCCTCTCCACTCTTCCAGACTTTAAGGGCAAAGCAAGTGAGGCACCACTTGTCAGAAATCCCTCACTTCAGACAAAGCAAATTTCTTCCAGTCACTATCTTTAACTCTAGCACCACCTTGTGGTCACCAGCTCACACACTAGCCACCTCCAGAGGACCAAGGTTGGTAAGGGAGGGACCATGGTCAGAGCAGCCCCCACCTGAGTTGAGCCCTTGCTAAGTGCCAGGCACTGTACTATGAATGTCTTGTACCTTCCTCCATTTAATCTTTATCCCAATCCTTATGAAGTGAGTATTATTAGAGGTAAGAGAATTGCTGTCACAGACATGGAATAATTTGCCAGCCTTTCAGGTAGAGCCAAGATTTCTATTCCTATCAGACCTCAGAGCTCCCGCTATCCTGATAGCTTCACAGCTGGAAAGGAAGTCTGGATTCAGGGAAGGAAACTGTCAAGGAAGCTGAGGGCCAGGAAGTCACAAGCCAGTTAACAGCAGAGGCAGAAAGAGATTTTTTTTTTTTTTAAAACAAAGTCTCAAGCTGTCACCCTGGGTAGAGTGCTGTGGCATTATCGCTCACAGCAACCTCCAACTCTTGGGCTCAAGCAATCCTTTAGCCTCAGTTTTTTCTATTTTTAGTAGAGACAAGGTCTCTTTTGCTCAGGCTGGTCTTGAACTCATGAGCTCAAGCAACCACCTGCCTTGGCCTTGCAAAGTGTAGAACCAGAGATTTTTTTTTTTATTAGTGACAGTTTTATTTTATCGCCCTCGGTAGAGTGCTGTGCAATCACAGCTCACAGCAACCTCAAATGCTTGGGCTTAAGTGATTCTCTTATCTTTGCCTCCTGAGTAGCTGGGACTATAGGTGCCCACCACAACACCCGGCTATTTTTTTTGTTGCAGTTTGGCCAGGGTGGGGTTCAAACCCACTACCCTCAGTATAAAGGGGCGGCACCCTACCCACTGAGCCACAGGTGCTGTCTAGAACCAGAGATCTTAATACTCCTTGTCCTAAGCTGTTAGCTGAGCCCCAGGTGAGCCTGCCCAATTTCCTAGCAATGGCTTTATGTAAAACACAGTTCACCCTGTCAGGGCTTAGACTTGATTTACAAAGAACCCTGGAGAATTGTTTTCACATGTACTTCTAGTCCTCTGTTGTTCAGCCACATCATCGGCAACTTGTGGCACCCAGAAGTGCTACAAAATGAGCAAATAACTGTGTTCTATGTGACGCTTCCATTATCCTTTTGTTGGTCAGTTTCTTTCCTGAGACCCAGTCCCCATCAGGGTGGGACTTCCCAACTGGCTCTCGCTCAAACTGGCAACGAGTGAGAAGCTGGCCCCAGGCTTAAATTCCACGTTGGCACTCAGCCCTGAATCCACCATGCCTGTCTGGGAGTGTCATGGCATGGGAACCAGAGCCAGAGAACAAAAGATGGCAAGTGCTGCAGGCCCAGACAGGCAACCACCACAGCACACACATCTACCGCCACTGCACTGCCGCCTTCCAATTTCAACTTTAAGAATAGCACCTAGGGATGCACTAAAAGGGAAAATTACCACTCTGCCTGCACAGACATGTCTACTCCTCCCCAAAGGATAGCTGGATTTCATCAGAGTTACCATCTAGAGTAGATGAGAAATGGGTGAAAGTATGCTGAAAAAGCAAACTGCCATTACCCGTCAATTTTACTTAAAGCGTTAAGTTTCCTCAAATCTCTAGAAAGCAAAGTACATGTTATCTTGGCTTAACCAGGCTGCCTAAACTATCAGCCAGAAGAGGTTCTAAGTACCTCAACCTTTGGACAGCAGATCAAACAAATCCTTTTCTGTTCCAAATCATTGGCTCCACTGGGCCAAACCCTGACCTGCTCTTAGTTGGGGCGATTACTTTCCTATCTAGAGCAAGGTATGAAAATTAAAGTGTTTACTTTCTGTTCTTCCATTTGGACCATTCTACTTATTAAAGGCAACCAGATGTATAAAGACAGAATTTAATAATTAAAACTTATATAAAATTTTGGCATTACTACTAAGAAGCTGCTTTTGGCCTGTTTCATCACCTGAAAAATGGGGTGCACTATTTACCTACATCGGATATTACTTACAGGGGAACATACCTGAAATACCCTTAAAAAGGTGCAAGATACTCTTTAGCATGCATGTAGAATAGAAGAAAATATAAATAAGTTTTCCAGCAACATGAACCTCCTTTCTCTAGCATAACTTTGGAATCACAGGCAAATATAGAGAAAACAATTCAAATCTATGGCTAAAAAGTTATTAACCACAACTTATCTGACATATACCCTGGAGAACTCATACTGCCTCTAGTCCAGACTTTTCTAAATAGTCCTAAAAAATCTCAAGCACACAAAATGTATTCTTAAATATGGTTTAATACTCTTCTCCATTTCTGTACATCACAACACCAAGATTTTGCTGCTTAGGATCTCTCTGCAGAGGCTATAAAGAATGCAAAGGCTACGGTTTTCACCCCCTCTTATTTATGCGTTTGTATGTGTAAGTGTAATACATATCAGTATATATTGATACACACATCAATATATAATGCAATATATATCACCGAAGAGAACACATTGATTAAAGAATACAAAAATTTGGCATCATTTCCAAACTTAAATAGTAAAAATAAAAACTACAAAAGGAGCTGCATACCCTAAATGTATCATGTGAAACAACAAGCATATTCAAAAATGTAAATTTACATCCAATTTCTCTGGTCTTGTCATATCACATCAGACCCATTTACAATGGCAAAACCCTAAGGTACTGCTGTGAAGAGAGCATGTGTGCTCGCTCTTGGGTGTTCTGCAAACAAACAGCAGAGCCCAAAGCCAAAAAAAAAAAAAAAAAAAAAAAAAAGAAAGAAAAAAAGAAAAAGAAAAAAGCCTGTTCCGGTGAAGCCTCCCGCGTTGGTGAACACCAAGAATCAAGAATCGACTCTTCTCACTGGGGGTTGAGATATCAGGTTACACGTTGACAGACAGTCATTTGGACCTCAGAATATACAGTGTGAGAACCAGAAACTTTACATTTAAGACATACTCCCTTCATTCAAGTGAAACAGGATTATTGGAACGATAGGCAGGTCTGTACCCTGGGAACAAGGAGCTGGTTCAGACCAATAAAGCTACAAGTGACTGAGTCAAGTCAGTAAAGAACAGCAGTCAGGCACTAAAGTGTTAAAAGTACCCAATTTGAAAACCAAATGTGCCCCACTATCTTAGTCAGTGTGGGGGTGATACCAATTGACTTTAAAAACCTTTGGTCCTTCAAAGTCCATTTGGTATACTTTTTTCCATTGCTACCACTGGGCACGTACTATACACTTAGTTCACTGTCACCACCTCAGGCACGCCATGACCTTGCATGTCAGCTGGGTTCAAG
Source organism: Loris lydekkerianus (assembly GCA_963574355.1). Classification (NCBI taxonomy): domain Eukaryota; kingdom Metazoa; phylum Chordata; class Mammalia; order Primates; family Lorisidae; genus Loris; species Loris lydekkerianus. Next base: position 50,508 of record CAUYPK010159135.1, on the reverse strand, counting down.
TCTGACTTACAGCCCAGCTATGAAGCGTAAGCTTCAGGCCAACTAAGGATCCAACATGGTCTTAAGTCCATGGTGCCAGAAGCTGTGTCCCATCCCTTCCCACCCACCTCCCCTAATTTCTCATGTGAGAGGTGCTTGTAAGCCCGTTAGAAACAGATGCTCCAACCCCACCAGGAGGTCAGGAGTTTATAATTACATGCAGTCATACATGTCTTGTTCATCGTTCCTCTGAAAAACCTTGCATTTCATTTTAATAAATCAAAACGTTCACATAATCTCATGCCATCCAACACAAGGAAAACACATCCACCTCCCTTTTACCAAGGATAGGCCCACCCAAGCAAAATAAAATAATCTTTAAATTTCTTTGCTTCCACTTAAATTTCATGTTTTATTTCTTCCAATCCCAGCAATAGAACAGAAGCCCCATAATATCCACCCCAAACTGGTTTCTAGTAGGCTAAGATTGTGAGTACCCTTGTCAAAACAAGTGATACAAAGGGCTCCCTCACGCCGGGCACAAATGCGTCTGCCAAACAGATAGAAGTAAACAGTGCACTGGCCCAAATGCTTCATGAGTCAGTTTGATTTTGCAATGTAATTTGCATCCTTGAAACTGCCAGTCTGGAGGGGGAGGGGTAGTATGAGGGAGTAAAGTTGAAATTGCCTCCTATTAGCTCACCCTTTCAACATTAAACAGAGACCAAGAGAGAAATGATTCCAACATTTCACCACATATATTTCTTCTTATGCAGTCTAAGCTGAGAATGCCATGTAAATGGGTCACTGCGAAATGCAGCAATTTAATTCTTTTCCAATCAAAATAAGAAACAAACCAGTATGATCTCACTTCTATCAACTTTTGGAGGTTTACAGCAGTTAAAGTATTTTTGCTTCTATGTATGAAGGTTAAAAAAATCATTTTTTTTTTCATAAAATACAAGAGCAACCAATTTCACCATCGAGTAAAAGTAAAAACTGGAATTCTTTTTTTTAAATTAGTCCAAAGTCGCATTTAGGAACTTAGTTGTAGGCTGCTGCGCTGACTCCATGACAAACCAATGTGTAGGGTTGGGTCTGGTTTTGTTTCGGTTTTCTTTTCAATATCCAATGCTCATGGATTAAGTTCTGGAAATGTTCCAATTGTAAGGCAGGGATCTGTTTGGATTCCACCACGGGTATGCTCCTTGGGTTGGATGCTGGAGGGTGAGGCACGTTTTGCCGGACCCATGTCGACTACCTAGTAGTCATCAAGGTCAAAAAATTCATCGTCTCCTCCTTGGTATTCCATTCCCTGGAAATCTACTCGGTACCGCAAGATACCTGGGGAAACAAACCAAAGGGTAAATTATCTGTGTTTAAAAAAAAAAAAAAAAAAAAAAAAGAAAAGAAAATTATCTGTGTTCATGGAAAACAGGTAGAGGGTGGTCCTAATAAGGGAAGGAAGCCCAATTCTCTTGCAGAATTACAAAAAGCAAAGACTTAATGGTAAAAACTGTTCCAAATCAAGGAACTTATAGCCACCTGCTGCCGTAATCACCTGCCTCAGTACATAGCACATCTCACTTGAAATAAAGCTAGATAGGAAAGGGCTTGGCCTGAGACCTGGGTCTTAAGTATGATTTGCTACTCACCTCCAATTCCACCAAATCCTTTCACAAATTGGGATCCTTCTTGTGACTTATCTGTGACAATTTCCAATGTAGCTCCAAATTTTTTATAGTTGTTAGCAAACCATTCCAACAGGGGCATGCTCTCAATTAGCTCATGTTCCTGTCCTGTCTACAGAGGTGACCACCATGAGATACAAAAACAAGGGAATTAGGACATATCAAATCAAGGCCTTAGCCCCTCGCTCGCCCTGCCCATCATCATTCTCATTCTCCACTCAAACTGTGCTACGTATCTGTATACATACATGTATCTATGTGTGAAGGTATGTGAATTTTCACTTTTGGTGACATAATAGACGAAGCAGAGAAATTGCGATTATTTTAAACAACACTTCTCAGGCTCTACCCCCAGTAATAGGATGTCAACAAATCCTGTGGTTTTTCAGCTTATGATTCCTGTTGTTGATTCCAGAAGTCAGGCTGTTGTACTATCTCTAAGCAGCACTCATTCAACAACTCAGAACTGCTTTTGGGAGTGGCCTTGTAAAATAAAAAAGCTCTTTAACTCAGAATTTGAGGAAGTTATCACTTAAAGCCACCTGGAGGTGATACTTTCAACTAAATGTGTGGTGACACATTTAGAACAAACTCAGAGAGGCCACTGCATTGGAAGAGCTGATATACACACAAAGTAAATGAAAGCAGCACACAGGCTTCACAGTGCAGAAATGGTACTATTCAATTAAATTTTCCTCTTTAGTTATAACTGCAAAGGTAATGAGAATGTCTTTTTCACTGCTTAACTACTTAAAAAATATAAGGCCAAAAAAAAAAAAAATACAAGGCCACAGTAACAGTGACATGGCATCCTTCCTCGGAATCAGATCTGTATTTGGCAGACAGGAGCTGACTACCTCCACACTGGCAACCTCTGACACATGGATCCCTCACACGTATCAAACCAAGAAAACAATCACATACCTCTTTGTCTGTGAAATGAGATTTATCCTTTTCTTGTTCTGGAGTTAGATAGAGAATTTTCTCCTCTGTAACATTAGGAGGAAAATACGTGTTAAGCTGGTTCTCACATTTTAATGGTGTTAAGTCCCACGAGATGAGGGTAGGTTAGATGAGGAAAGGGCTCCTAGATGGGCTCTACCAACTTTTCCGTAATTATGTCGGTATGCACTGTATGTCTACTAGGCATAAATTCTCCAACCATAAAGAAACATCAAATAAATCTAATATATAGTTTTGGTCTTCAGTAAATTTAACAATCTTAAGAGGCATTAAATAGTTCAAGTAGAAAAATCTATGCAGGTATGTGCTACAGACTGAACAAAAGGGTAGAGCTACCACCGACTGCCCCCAAATCAGCCACGCCTTCCTAATCTTCAGCCCAGGCTTCCTGAATACACAGATCAGTCACAAATAACAACCTTATCTTCTTTTTTTTTTTTTTGAGATAGACCTCATCATGTCCCCCTGGGTAGAGTGCCGTGGTGTCACAGCTCACAGCAACCTCAAGCTTTTGAGCTTAAGCGATTCTCTTGCCTTAGCCTCCCAAGTAGCTGGGACTACAAGTGTCCGCCACAATGCCTGGCTATTTTCTGGTTGGAGTTGTCATTGTTTGGCAGGACTGGGCTGGGTTCGAACCCACCAGCTCTGGTGTATGTGGCTGGCGCCTTGGCCGCTGAGCTACAGGCGCCAAGCCAGCAGCCTTATCTTCTAATTCTTATACCTTCTGTGCCTTGGCAATGAAGAACGTATCTCATTATGTCCAGATTTTCATAGACTATTAGAATCTCTACAGCTCCCATTTCCAAAGCCTTTAGTGTATCTTCAACGCCAAAGCAGTACTTGCCGGTGTCCTGGCTGATTTCATCAAAGTATCGTCCTGTGATTAAGGACAGATCAATGTGACATTAAAGTTTCCCTGGTACATACATAATTATTAGACTTAACAACTAAGGAAGATTAAAAATAATTATTTCACTGGGACAACGGACTTTAATAAAAATACTACTTATATACTCAAGTATAAGCCGAGTTTTGGGTTTTTCGGCACACATTTTGTGCCGAGAAAAACACGGCTTATACTCGAGTACATACGGTAAATCTCAGTCTCTTTTACCTTTTCAGTGTCTTGTTTCATACATATAATGATGTACATACATATATACACAAACATTTCACAGAATAAGTAAAGTAGCTGTATTCATTTATACCTATTAATTTCTTTTCTTGAATAAATTTCACGTTGGAGAGGACTTCAGTAGATAACTCAATAGCTTGGTTGAATCCATTTTCACCACCATAGGATATATCAACTAATTTTAAAACTTTTGATTGCAACCTCTGACATAAGAAAAAATATCATTAGTTCTTCAAAACAACTTTACCAAAACCCACTCCACTATCTCTTAATGGCATGGGAAGTTCAGCATTATGATCACATTGTTTAAATATGGGGAGGGAGCCCAATTTATTCTCACAGTGAGCAACATCATCAGGATAAACTTTATCATAAATTCTACTAGACCTACTATAGGATGACTCATTAAGCACAAACAAAAGTTTAAGTTTCTTATGGAGGAAAGGGGGAATCAATGGCTCCTGCCAAACAAGTTATGAGAGCTTCAGACATTTTCTCTGGTGAACCTTCTACCATAATGCTACCCCCTCCAGAAAAATACCCCAGGGATATGTTATGGCTGAGCACATGTCATAAATCAAATGACCCTGCTGGGTTAACTGCTTTGGGCTTAATCAGCTCTGTTACACTGCTGAGAGTTTAACTGCTTTACTTACCTCCAGGAATATATCAGAAAGACAACACTAAACCTAGGACTTCCACACACCCTATAAGGAACCCAAACAAAAATGGCCAATTTCAAAAGAGAGGGTCCAAAGAAGCAAGAGAGAATGTTTCCCCATAAACATCTATAAACCTACCACCATTTAACTCAAAGCTAGGTTTTTAACCCAAGAAATATATCACTGTTAAATTAAAAAAGATGTGGGTGTCCCAGTGCTCAGAGGACTCACCTACTCCCATCTAGAGATGATCTATTCCTCACTTACCTGATCAAACATATCAGATTGACTTAGTTCAGTTTTAAAGTCAGCTGATCCAGCTAAAACGAGACCAGCCACATTCACTTTGTCCCCAGAAATAAACAGCTGCACAGCAGTCTCTGCTACTTTCCGAACATAGTTATGTCGCTTTTCCATTCTTAAACGGGCAAAACGCAAGGCTGACTGACCTCCTCTACCTTTGACACAAAAGGAGAGAAAATGGCAATTATTAAGAAGCATGAGATGCCTTGCAAATTAAAAATACAATAATCATGTCATTATCCAAGTGCAGGACAAAGAAAAATCACAATTCCCTTGACTACATGTTAAACATAAATTGCTACTTTTTTTCAGAGACCGACTACTAATTCTGATGCCAAGAGAAGAGCCATAAGAACCAGTGAGTCATGACTCATCCCAGGGTGCATCTCTCCCATCATCTGGTTTGGCTTCCCCTGCATCATACTTTTTTTTTTTTTATTGCTAGACACAAAGCAAGTGGGCTCATATTTTCCTCCTATATTACCGTGTTTCTTTGGGAGATCCACAGTGAATTTGTGTAAAACTTCTCTTGTGTTTCCTTGGAGAGTGCCAAAAAGTGCACCGCTACCATCTATTACAATGAATCCAAACTTGCTATCATCGGAAAGTAGTGCTGTAAGAGCCTGGAAAGGAAAAACATCACATGGTGAACAACAATGCTTTATTTAGGTCAAGACAAAACCTGAAAGGAAATATGTAAGCTCTTTCACCCCACTCACCATACTGTTAGTTCTGTGGCAAAACAATGTTAGAAATAACCAATGACACCTACATGAAGCCCTTCAACATACCTGACCTAGGAATGTGAACATAGAATCAATAAAGAACATTTGTACACCCATATTCACAGGAGCAATATTCACAACAGCTAAAACAGGAAAGTAACTCAACTGTTCACCAAAAACAAATGAGCAAGCAAAATGTGGTATATTCATACAATGGACTATTAGTCTTAAAGAGGAAGAAAACTGTGCAATATGCTGCGACAACATGTATGAATCCTGGGGACATTATGTTAAGTCATAAGACAGTCACAAAAAAGTAACTATTATATGATTTCACTCATAGGTAGTACTCACAGTAATCAAAAATCAGAGACAGAAAGTAGGACGGGGTTGCCAGAGGTTGGAGAAAAGGGAGAAGTATGTCTAATAACGTTTACTGGGCATATATTTATATGATTAAAACTGTTCTGGAGATGGGTGGTAAGGATAGTTGTACAACACTATTGATGCATTTGATACCATTAAACTGTACATTTAAAAATGATTAAGATGGCCGGGTGAAGTGGTTCACACCTGTAATCTTAGCACTCCAGGAGGCTGAGGTGAGTGGATTGCTTGAGCTCACAAGTTCGAGATCAGCCTGAGCAAAAAAGTGAGATCCTGTCTCTATAAAAATGAAAAAACTGAGACAAGAGCGCTGCTTCTGCCCAAGAGTTTTGGAGGTTGCTGTGAGCTATGATGACTCCATGGCACTGTTCCCAGGGTGACAGATTGAGACTCTGTCTCAAACGAACAAAAAACAAAGGTTAAGATTGTAAATTTAGGGGTGGCGCCTGTGGCTCAGAGGGGTAAGACGCTGGCCCCATATGGCGGAGGTGGCAGGTTCAAACCCAGCCCTGGCCAAAAACAAAACAAAACAAATTTAGGCTTGTTGCCCCATAGCTCACTGTAACAAAAAAACACCCACGTGTTGTGGTAGGCGCGTGTAGTCCAAGCTACTTGGGAGGCTGAGGCAAGAGAATCACTTAAGCCCAAGAGTTTGAGGTCGCTGTGAGCTGTGACGCGACAGCACTCTACTGAGGGTGGCACAGTGAGACTGACTCAAAAAAAAAAAAAAAGTTGTCATACAACCTTCCCCTAAATAAAACTCATAGTTAAAGCTCAACCTTTTTCTAATTCTTGATTTGATTTTAATTGAAAATTTATGAACACAGCATTCAAATTCTGGATTTAACTTCTGAAAGTTGACTTTCTGTTACCATTAAAAACCCCAGGATTAATAGGCAGTATCCATCATAGCAAATAAGAGTATCTTGTAAATCAACTCAGGTTGAGAACATGAGTACAAAACTTTGGAACAGCCTATAAAACACCTTTGTTTTGAAATGTTACACTTAACTTCTGTGCTGTGAGAGGGTCATTAATGATATCTGGATATAAAACTCAAACTCAAATTTAAAGATATTACAGCTCACAGCAATTTCGAACTCTTGGGTTCAAGTGATACTCTTGCCTTGGCTTCCAGAGTAGTTGGGATTACAACTGCTTGTCACCACAAGGCCCATCTATTCTTAGAGATGAGGTCTTGCTCTTGCTCAGGCTGGCCTTGATTGAGCCACCAAGCCCAGTGAATTTATTATTTTTTTTAAAGAGACAGGGTAGGCAGCGCCTGTATCTCAGTGGGTAGGCCACGAGCCACATACACCAAAGCTGGTGGGTTCAAACATGGCCTGGGCCAGCCAAAACAATGACAATTGCAACAGACAACAACAAAAATAGCCAGGCGTTGTGGCAGGCACCTATAGTCCCAGTTACTTGGGAGGCTGAGGCAAGAGACTCGTTTAAGCCCAAGAGTTTGAGGATACTGTGAGGCCATGGCACTCTACCCAGGGCAATAGCTTGAGACTCTGTCTCAAAAAAAAAAAAGAAAAGAAAAATCAAACAAATACATAGACAGGGTTTATGGCTCGGTGCCCATAGCACAGTGGTTATAGTGTCAGCCACATACACCAAGGCTGGCAGGTTTAACCCTGGCCTGGGCCAACTAAATAACGGTGACAACTGCAACAGAAAAAGATAGGCACTGTGGCGGGCACCTGTAGTCCCTGCTATTTGGGAGGCTGAGGCAAGAGAATCATTTAAGCCCAAGAGTTTGAGGCTGTTAATGTGAGCTGTGATGCTATGGCATTTTACCAAGGGCAGCATAATGAAACTCTGTCTCCAAAAAAAAAAGAAGAAGAAAGAAAGACAGGGTTTGACTCTGTCACCCAGGCTGGACTGCAGTGGTATGACCACAGCACACTATAACCTTGAGCCCTTTGGCTCAAGTGATCCTCCCACACTAGCTTCTGGAGTATCTGGAACTATAGGCATGTGCCACCACACCTGGCTAACTTGCTACCCTCCTGTCTCAGCCTCCCAAAGTGCTGGGATTATAGGTGTAAGCCACAATGTCTAGCCAATTCTGAGTTTTATGGAGAAAACCCTCCTTCGGGGTTAGCTTTATATCCTAATTATTTCTGCTTCCCCAAAGAGAAAATAATTTAAATAGTACAGAGACCCACATAGACAAAGGTTCTCATGATGAAATTTGAATACTACTACAAGCTTAGCAGATTTGTAATTGTCAGGTAGCAATCTCTTCAAAACTAAGAAATTGGCTCAGCGCCTGTGGCTCAAGCAGGTAAGGTGCCAGCCACGTACACCTGAGCTGGCAGGTTCAAATCTAGCCCGGGCCCGCCAAACAACGACGGCTGCAACCAAAAAATAGCCTGGCATTGTGGTGGGCATGGGCACCTGTAGTCCCAGCTACTTGGGAGGCTGAGGCAAGAGAATCACTTAAGCCCAAGAGTTTGAGGTTGCTGTGAGCTGTGATGCCACAGTACTCTACCGAGGGTGACATAGTGAGACTCTATTATCCCCCCCCCCAAGAATGTATAATTACCTTGATTAATCAGGATATAAATTATGTTGTACAGTATACTACATTCATTTCTAGTTAATAACCTATCAGTTAAAGCCAGCAAGATTAAATGCTACCTTGGAAAAGAAGTTAATGTTCAGTAAAACCAACGATGCTATCTCAGTAAGTGAGCTACTGAGCCAGACGACATGGGTACAAAGTATCATTTAAATCAAAAAGATTGGCTTGGCACATGTGGCTCAAGTAGCTAAGGCACCAGTCACATACACCTGAGCTGGCAGGTTTGAATCCAGCCTGGGCCCGCCAAACAACGATGGCTGTAACCAAAAAATAGCTGGGCGTTGTGGCAGGCACCTGTAGTCCCAGCTACTTGGGAGGCGGAGGCAAGAGAATCGCTTGAGCCCAGGAGTTGGAAGTTGCTGTGAGCTGTGATGCCATAGCACTCTACCCAGGGTGATAGCTTGAGGCTCTGTCTCAAAAAAAAAAAAAGCTTCAAAACCTGCTTTCATCAAACCAGATATAGGTAGGTACAGTTTGGGTAGCTAAGAGCCTCCCCAGTGACACCTATGCCAGGAGGGGACAGTGGTAGCTAAGAGAAAAACAGTCTGGACTGTCTATGTAGTTGACCGAGATCCAGCTGGAAATGAATTTCCCATCAAGTTAGCAAAAATCATCCATTGTAAACTGTGTCAACAAATGTCAGTTCTAATTCCACTGTAGAGGTTTTCCCCTAGGTTGATGAAAGGCAAGAGACTGAACTAGGAACCAGCTGTGAATTCTTGATTGTTCTACTGTTGACTGATTCAGGTCACTCTAATGAAGTTTCCTTTCCACCATTAAAGTTCATCTTATGGCAGCTCTGTCATTCAAAAGTTTCATGAGGAGAGGGGAAAAAAATAAAGCTCTTATAGTCCTGCTACTAAAAATTTTACAGTTTGTGAGGTGAAAACTAAGAATGCAAGAAATATGGGGAAATATCATAGGAGAGAATGAGTATCATAAGGAGAGAATGAGATCAAATAGCCAATTATTTCTTTCCCTCGAATTAGTTCTCCAAACCTAGTTTCGCACTTTCCCCAAACATGCTGAATGATCAGTGTCATAATAAATTTAAGTTGTCTTACTTTTTGAAAATAGCTAGCTGTGTAAAAAGGCTTAGAAAACAGCCTGGAAACTTCTCAAAAGGTTAAACATAGTTGTTATATGACCTGGCAATTCCATTCCTAGGTATACACCTAAGAAAAATGAAAACATATGGTCACACAAAAACTTGGGTATATGAATGTGTATAGAAGCATTATTCGGGTGGCGCTGGTGGCTCAGGGGGTAGGGTGCCGGGTTCAAACCCAGCCTTGGCCAAAGTGCAACAAAAATATAGCCAGGTGTTGTGGTAGGCGCCTGTAGTCCCAGTTACTCAGGAGATTGAGGCAAGAGAATCGCCTAAGCCCAGGAGTTGGAGGTTGTTATGAGCTGTGATGCCACGGTACTCTACCAAGGGCGACATAGTGAGACTCTGTCTCAAAAAAAAAAAAAGCATTATTCATAATAGCCAAACAGCAGAGATGTTCATCAACTGATGAATATATATATAGCATATCCAAAAAATGGAACTTGGTAATAAGAAGAGATAAAGTGGCTCAGTGGTTACAGCACCAGCCACATGCACAGAGGCTAGCGGGTTCGAACCCAGTTTGGGCCTGCTAAACAATGACAGCTACAACAAAAAAATAGCTGGGCTTTGTAGTCCCAGCTACTCAGGAGGAGGCTGAGGCAAAAGATCACTTGAGTCCAAGAATTGGAGGTTGCTGTGATGTTACAGCACTCTACAGAGGGTGACACAGTAAGACTATCTGGAAAAAAAAAAAAAAAAAAAAGAGAGAGAGAGAGATGAAGTAAACTGATACATGCTTTTGTACAATAACCCTTGAAAACACAGAGCTAAGTGAAAGAAACCAGTCACAACAGACCATATATTGTATGATTCCATTAAATAAAATGCCCAGCATAAGCATATCTAAGAAAATAGATTAGTGACTGCCTAGAGTAAGAGAAGTGGGGGATGTGGGATGGGGAGGAATGGGGACAGGGTTTCTTTCTGGAGTGATGAAAATGTTTTGTACTTCATCTTCTCCCCTACCCCCTTCAGCAGAGTGCTCAGATAAATGGGCTCAACTTCTTACCTCTGTATGGAATTTGTTGTCACACAAATACAATGACGTATTAATTGGTTTGAAAGGTTCAAAGTCAATGTTGACTTTCTTTTCTTTTCCTTCTTCTGTTACAATTGTTCCACAGTAAACAACCAGACCATTTGGAGGTACTGCAAAGGACATAAACAATTTCTCTATTTTAATCCAGACCTAATTTTCCTCAATTAATAGAAAATGTTCACACATGTTATTTTCCCCGCCTTTTAGATCATAATTTATAAAAAGCAGAAATAACTTTAAATATCTCAGGTGAATTCTCCCCCTAATTTTAAAGTTTCTTTTGAGATGTTTCAGTAGGATTTACTCTTTTAAATATAGTAAATACTATTTAACTTTTGACAAATTAAAAAGGAAAACAAACAAAAAGTTAAACACCAAGGCCAAGTGACACTGATGAAGGCTGGCTGAGGAAACATTAGTGAACTGAGCACCACGGCAGGATCAAAGTAAAAAATGTAACCAAGACAAAGTAGAGAAGGAAAAATATCAAACTCCAGATTACCTTTGTTATAAAGTTTGAGTCTCTGTTGTACAGATGTAATGGCTCCCAGGACTGAAAGGCGGTTTACTCGTGACTTAATGTTAGATGCAGTTCCAAACTCATCTGCTAACATTTTTGCCACTCGTGAAATCTGGTCTTTGGGAGGAATGATCAATGATATCATGCTGGTGCCATTGCTATGGAAGAAAGAGTAACTCATTAGAGGTTCTAATGTCACCTAGGTAGAGGGCTTAAAATTGTATTTTTCTTTAGTAGAATGAGCTAAAGAGAGACACCCTCAAGCAAAAGAAACAGATGTCTCTCCAAGTAGTAATAGTAATGTAAAGACTGTATTAGTGTTGTTCACTAAAGTACACCCAGAGCTAAGAACAGTGTTCAGGATACAGTATGTGCTCAATTATTTGATCGAATAGTGAATGAGGTTAGCTAAGTAAAGATTAGATTTGAAGGGATTCTCAAAAAACACCTTCCAAGGGAAAAAAGGCTATATATCAAATGTTTTGCATTTGATTAAAAAGAGCATAGCACTGAAAGCCTGATCAACTCTGGATTCTCAAATGAATTCAAATTTCTAGAACTAAAAAACAGTACAAAAACCAGAACCATGGAGGAAGGATACCACCAAGGCACTGTTACATGGCAGAGTCCCTTTTAAAGAGCCATCAACACACTTAATAACTTAAATCTCGATGCCAGCAACACATCTTTTTAAGATACTTACAACCACCAGCTAAGGAATACCTTATTATAATATTCCTACTTCTACATGCAGCAAACACAAAACTACACATTAAAACATATAAACTGGGCAGTGCCTGTGGCTCAGTGAGTAGGGCGCTGGTCCCATATACCAAGGGTGGGTGTTTCAAATGCAACCCCGGCCAAACTGCAACAACAACAACAAAATAGCCAGGCATTGTGGCAGGCGTCTATAGTCCCAGCTACTCGGGAGGCTGAGGCAAGGGAATCACCTAAGCCCAAGAACTGGAGGTTGCTGTGAGCTGTGACGCCACAGCACTCTACCGAGGGCAACAAAGTGTAAAACTCTACCACAACAAACCAAAACCCCCCACAACTCATTACTAATCATGAGGGAAATGCAAATCAAAATCACAATTAGATGCCACTTCATACCCATTCAGAATAGCTACCATTAAAAAACCGCCAGTGAGGGCTAGGCACCTGTAGCTCAGCGGCTAAGGCACCAGCCACATACACCAGAGCTGGCAGGTTTGAACCCAGCCCAGGCCTGCCAAACAACCACCACTACACCCAAAAAGTAGCCGGTGTTGTGGTGGGGGCCTGTAGTCCCAGCTACTTGGGAGGCTGAGGCAAGAGAATCACTTAAGCCCAAGAGTTTGAGGTTGCTGTGAGCTGTGATGCCACAGCACTCTACTAAGGGTGACATAGTGAGACTCTGTCACACACATACCAAAAAAAAAAACCAGTGAGACCTTATCTCTAAAAAATAGTAGCTGGGCATTGTGGCAGGTGCCTGTAGTCCCAGCTACTTGGAAGGCTGAGGCAAGAGGATCACTTGAGCCCAAGAGTTTGAGGTTACTGTGAGCTGTCACACCACGGCACCCTACTGAGGGTGACACAGTGAGACTGTCCTTAAAAAAAAAAAAGTCCAAGGACAAGATTATATAAAAACTGGATAAACACATCAGGCAAGTAGCTTTGTAATAAACCAACTAAAAACATTAAGTTAAAAAAAAAAAAAAAAAGTCCAGAAAATAAAGAGTATTGTCAAAGCTGTGGAAAAATGTGAATCCTTGGTATTGTAAGTGGCAATGTAAAAAGGTACAGGTAACAGTGCGGTGGCCCTTCCAAAAAAATTAAGCACAGATTTATCATATGATGCAGCAATTCCACTTCTTTTTTTTTGTTTAGAGACAGAGTCGTACTCTGTCGCCTTTGGCAGAGTGCTGTGGCATTGCAGCTCACAGTAACATCCAGGTCTTGGGTCCAGGCGATTCTCTTGCCTCAGCCTCCCAAGTAGCTGAGTCTACAGGCACCCACCCTAACACCCAGCTACTTTGTGATGCAATTTGGCCAGGGCCGGGGACTGGTTTGAACCCACCATCCTCGGTATATGGGGCCGGCGCCCTACTCACTGAGCCACAGGCGCTGCCCAGCAATTCCACTTCTAAGGACATACCCAAAAGAGGAAAAGCAGAAAGATTAAAATAGATACTTGTACACACCAATGCATTATTCACAATAGCCAAAAGGTAGAAACAACTCAAACATCCATTGGTAGATGAACAAACAAAAAACAGCGAAGGTTGTGGGCTCAGCACCTGTGGCTCAAGTGGCTAAGGTAGCAGCCACATACACCTGAGCTGGCAGGTTCGAATCCAGCCCCTGTCAGTAATCAAAAAAATAGCCAGGCGCCTGTAGTCCCAGCTACTTGGGAGGTGGAGGCAGGAGAATCGCTTGAGCCCAGGAGTTAGAGGTTGCTGTGAGCTGTGATGCTACAGCACTCTAGTGACAGCTTGAGGCTCTGTCTCAACCCCCCCCCCAAAAAAAACCCCGAAACAAACAAAACGAAAGTGAGTTGTATATGTGTATAGATATGCATAAATTATTATTCAGTCTTGAAGGAAATTCTGACACACTGAAACATGGATGACCTTTGAACATAGGCCAAGAGAAATAAGCTAGACATAAAAGGACAATTATTGTATGATGTCACTTATATAAAGTACCTACATTAGTCAAATTTCATAGACTGAAAGTAGAATGGTAGCTGTCAGTGAGCAGAAGAGGGGAAAATAATGAGTTGTTATTAATGGGTACAGAGTTTAAGTTTTACAAGATAAAAGGAGTTTTGGAGATTGGCTGTACAGCAGTGTGAAGGTATTTACTACCCAACTGTGTACTTACAAATGGTTAAGATGGCAAACTCTATATTATTTATATTTTACAATAAGAAAATTAAAAAAAAATTAAGAAAACCCCCAAACCATATCAACTATTTGATTCATTTATAAGCTAAAAAATTTATTTATTTATGTATTTATTTATGACAGAGTCTCATTATATTGCCCTTGGTAGACTGCTGTGGTGTCAACAGCTCACAGCAACCTCAAACTCCTGGGCTTAAGTGATTCTCTTGTCTCAGCCTCCCAGGTAGCTGGGACTACAGACACATGCCACCATGCCTGGCTGTTTTTTTTGTTGTTGTTGCAGTTGTAATTGTTTAGCAGGCCAGGGCCGGGTTCAAACCTGCCTGCCTTGGTGTATGCAGCCAGCATCCTAACCACTGAGCCATGGGTGCCAAGTCATATAAGCTAAAACATTTTCATCTTTTTTTTGAGACAGAGTTTCATTATGTCGCCCTCGGTAGAGTGCCGTGGCATCACAGCTCAGAATTCAAACCCGGGCTTAAGTGATTCTCTTGCCTCAGGCTCCCAAATAGCTGGGACTATAGGCACCTGCCACAATGCTGGCTAAGGCTACAAAATTTTAAAGCACAAATTTCCCTAAAACAGTAGCTGTCAACCTTGGCTGCACATTAAAACTACCCAGGAAGGCCGGGCGAGGTGGCTCATGCCTATAATTCTAGGCAGAGGTGGGTGGATTGTGTAAGCTCAGGAGTTACAGACCAGCCTGAACAATAGTGAGACCCTGTGTTTACTAAAAATGGAAAAAATGAGGGAAGAAGATGGCTTGAGCCCAAGACCTTGAGGCTACCGTGAGCTATGATGTCATAGTACTCTACTCAGGGCACCAGAGACAGACTGTCTCAAAAAAAAAAAAAAAATTACCTGAGGGAGGTGCCAGGAACTCATTGGGGTGCACTGGCCACATATAGCGCAAGGCTGGAGGGTTTGAACCCAGCCCGAGCCAGCTAAGACAACAATGACAACTGCAACAAAAAAATAGCCGGGTGTTGTGCTGGGTGCCTATAGTCCCAGCTACTTGGCAAGTTGAGACAGGAGAATCGCTTGAGCTCAAGAGTTCGAGGTTGCTGTGTGAGCTGTAATGCCATGGTACTCTACCTTGAGACTCTGTCTCAAAAAAAAAAAAAAAAAAAAAAAAAAAATTACCTAGGAGTTTATTTTAAGTGATTCCTTTTCAAAAAGGGCTCCTGGCCCGCTGCAGTGGTTCCTGTGTATAATCCTAGCACTCTAGGAGGGCAAGGTGGGTGAATTGCTTGGGCTCAGGAGTTGGAGACCAGCCTGAGCAAGAGACCTTGGGGCACTGTGGTGGGCATCTGTAGTCCCAGCTACCAGAGAGGCTGAGGCAAGAGGATCACTTGAGCCCAAGAGTTTGAGGTTGCTGTAAGCTATGACATCACCACACTCTACCAAGGGTAACAAAGTGAGACTGTTTCCAAAAAAACAAACGAGGGCCAGGCGTGATGGTTCAAGCCTGTAATCCCAGTACTCTGGGAGGTCGAGGCAGGTGGATTGCCTGAGATTAGCCTGAGATAGAGCAAGCCCCCTATCTCTAAAAATAGCTGGGCGTTGTGGGGGGCACTGTAGTCCCAGCTACTTGGGAGGCTGAGGCAAGAGGACTGCTTGAGCCTAAGAGTTTGAGATTGCAGTGAACTATGATGCCACAGAACTCTACCAAGAGCGACAAAGTGAGAGTCTGTCTCCAAAAACAAACAAAAAAACACTCCCCGCCAAACCCAATTACAAAAAAAACGAAAACCAAAGGGCTCCAACAGAGTAAGTAAAAGGATGAAAAGATAACATACGAAAAATGAGAAAATATTTGCAAATCATATTATCTGTTAAGATTTATGTAAAGAAATCTAGAATATGTATAGAACTCTTACAAAAAGACAACCCAAATAAAAAATGGGCAAAGGGTTAAAAACATATAGGATGAGGAGAAACTGGAATCCTTACTCAATGGTGCTGGGTAAAACTACCTTAGCAATTATGTGAGAACAAGTGGCAACCTGAACAGAAGTAAATCTACAACACACAGGAAAATAAATGCCCTAACTCTGCCCTAACCAGATCTAAAAGCTAGCTTTATTAGAATAGCAATCAATATAAATTGAGCTCATTTACATCTTGAAGGCAAAAGCTGATCTGATAGGAACCAAAGTAATGAAAACTGTTTCTGCCAGATGCTTTATAGCTCTATAAGAAAATTGTTTCCTGAGACCTTATAAATCCAGCCCCAAAAGTCAATGACAAGTTTAGTATATAGTGTCTGTTATTATTAGTGTCATGGGAAAATGGGTGGGGTCAAAGGAAGAGAAAGTGGGAAGACTGCCAGAAATGTCTAAACTTTCCCCTAGTACTGAGCTTGCATAATATGCTAGCTTTAATAGCAGAATTTCACATATCGGGAGTCCAGTGGAAGCTAGCAAGAAAAAGATTTGGTACATATTAGAAAGCTGGTTACAACATCAAGTCAAATGGGCTCTGTATGTGCCAAGTGACTAACTAGTAAGAACGAAAGGAAGCAGCGCTCTATGGGAAACAACAAATGCCCCCATATTAGCTGTGTAACCACAGGTATCTGAAATATGAAAATGCCAGAAATCAGATTCTAAGAAACATATTATCATATAGTAAAATAAATTTCATAAATGTGTATACCATAGTGTTTTCCCCAATATTTGCAATGGAAAGGGATCTCATTTACAGAAGACACTGCCTTGGAACTTTTTTCTTAGTGATTAATTCCATAGGCCTTCCAAGTAGAATTTTCTTAATAAGCACACAAGCTACCTAATACCTCCACCACCATCAAAAAATAGCTACTCTCACATTGTCAACTAAAATTAAAACTTCCAAACCAGGACTGTTTCTATTGGCATGTCTACTTGAAACCTAGAAAGCTGATTCCTAACTTTTGTGATACTTCCCCCTACTACAAGTTGATCAAAGACAGTATATACCATAGTATAGTCTGAGCTCTGCTGCCACCCCTTGGATAGGGGAGCAAATATGTTAGCCAATCCAGGCAATCAAGAAAATAAGCTACACAGTAGCTTCAGCTGTCACCACAAATATTTGCTAGCCTTCTGCAACAGAATTTTTAAAAAACTTTTTGATGATTCTTTCTAGAGTTATATCAAACTTTACAAGCCAAGGAAGACAAAAAGTTTGCTCTGGGAGGGGTTAGAAACTTTGGGCTAGTAAATTTGATCTAGATAGGTGCCATGCCCCCTACCTGGCTTGACTCGTGCACATAGAGTATGAAAATATCAAAGAGGGGGGAAAAGAAAAGACAAGTAAGTTTTAACACCAATTTTACTGGCTTGTGCTTGTTTTCTGATGAATAATTCTGAAAAGGATATATATCTTCACTCTAGGGTCGCGACCCACAGGAACTGTATTAAAGGGGCCACGGCATTAGGAAGGTTGAGAACCACTGCTCTTGGGGCTCTTGGACCAAGGAAGTTCCTTCTTAAAAGAAAGGTTCAGTTTTAAAAAAGCTGACATGCTCTGACTCACAGAGCAGTTTCCTAGGAGATAGAAACAGCAAAGTAGCAAGCCATCAGTAGGGAATGGAATGAGAGGGGACTCCAGTTCAATTCAGGAGTGAAGTTCTCTTTCCAAAGGTTTGGAAAGTTTGAAGCTGAAGAGGACAGATACTGGGACAAATTAATTGAGTGAACCCAAAATGTCTTAAGGCAAGATAATGAAGTGGAGTACAAGGCAAAGACCTTAAGATAAGAAGCTACTTATTTTACATTGCTGATAGGTTAAGAAGATAAACATTCATTAAGCAACGCTGTATAGCACAGTTGGGCAACCTTATACTCAAATTCATGTAATATTCTTGAGAGGACAAAGTAGAACACAAATAACAAGTGATCTTGTCAAAGGATTCCATTTAGCCAGGCCTTGTGGCAGGTGCCTGTAGTCCCAGCTACTTGGGAGGATGAGGCAAGGAGAATCGCTTAAGGCCAAGAGGTTGAGGTTGCTGTGAGCTGTGATGCCATAGCACTCTACCAAAAAGGCTATAGTGAGACTCTGTCTCAAAAAACAAAACAAACAAACAAAAAAACCCCACAAAGGATTCCATTTAAAAAATGTTTCAAAAGCACAACTTGCCTAAGAATGTTTTTTGTTTGGTAGATTTCAACTAAATTGCCAAAGCATACATGAAAGTTAATCTTGGTCTCTTACTCATTTTGAGTATCTGTACATGCAAAAATTTACCTTTCATTAGTTTCCCTGCTTGCCTCTTCCTATCCTACATTTTGGAATTTATCTTTATAATAAAAGATACCAGGCGTAGGGGCAGGAGGTGGTACAGATTATTAAATAGATGCCTTCTACTTTAAAATTTTAAAGGGCACTTTTATAACTCCTGGTATTTTTGTATGTTAGGTTTAATAAAAGCAGATCAAGGTTTTTCCAGTAAAGTTTCCAAAATAAGATAAAAACACTCATTTATCCCTGAGGCAAGCCAATCAAAGTTGTTAGACCAGTTCGTGTGAACACCAAAATAAAATTAAGGAAGCTGAATATTTCATATTAGAGTGAACACCCCTCAGGGGAGAATGAGAAATAAAGCTCATTACTATAACCTTCTTTAAGTTTTCTTCCACTTTTCTGCTGCCATAATATTCCTTTGCCAAAACCAAAACCTTCTTGTGACGCCACGGCACTCTACCAAGGGTGATAAAGTGAGACTCTCTTAAAAAAACAAAACAAAACAAAACAAAACAAAACAAAACAAAACAAAACAAACAAAAAACAGAAGAGCCAGTGAATCATCAGATACAGCAGTAACTCATGTGGAGGTTGTAACAACCAGGAGAAACACGACATAACATAAAACAACGTGTTGCCCAAAGCACCCAGGGGCCTCTCTCTGCTCTCAGATCCCTTCTAGTTCTCATTGGTTTTAGGGGCACTTTCCCTTATCAAAGAAGCTTTCATCATCAATGCTTCTCCCAGAAGATTAACTTCTGAAAAATGAAACAGCTGGGAGAATGAGAGAAGTAATTGTAAAACAAAAACAAAACTCCAAAACAAGAAACAAAAATATTCAAAAACAAACAAAGAAACCCAAATAAAACTCAGGTAGGAAGAGAATTTAAACAGCTAACAGCTTTCCCCTCCCTTCTCAAAAAAAGAGGTTATTAATAAGGAAAGGTTTTCTCTTTCTCCCTAGGACAGGAGTTAGAGAGGGTAGTACCACCGCTACCCATCAAGTCTAAGGATTCATGACCTCTGAGCATTATCCACCGGAAGTATTTGTATGGTTACTCAAAACTGCCAGAACTGAAAGAGCCCTAAGGAAGAAGAAAACTCCAGGACTGTGCTGTATGTTTGTTTAACTTTAGGTCTCTCAAAGTTCCAGCCTTTGGATTCAGGAAACTTCTGAAGTAGATGATCATAGGAATGACAGGCAACCAAAAAATTAGTTACCCTTTGACCTGCAAAAAAAAGAAAAAAAAAATTTTTTTTTTTTTTTTTTGGAGACAGTCTCAGTATGTCACCCTTGGTGGAGTGCGATGGTGTCCCAGCTCACAGCAACCTCCAACTCCTGGGCTGAAGTGATTCTCTTGCCTCAGTCTCTCAAGTAGCTGGGACTACAGGTGCCTACCACAATGTCTGGCTATTTTTTGGTTGTAGTTGTCATTGTTTGGCAGGCCTGGGCTGGATTTGAACCCACCAGCCCTGGTGTATGTGGCTGGCGCCTTAGCCACTTGAGCTACAGATGCCACCCCTTTGGAGTGATTCCTCAAAAAGTAAAATAAATTAAGAAAATGCTCAGATACAAAGATCCCTTCTTTCTCCATTCTGACTCAATAGCTCTTAAATAGAGATAGGGTGGTGTGATTCTGGGTAAGACACTAGTCTCAATTTTCTTTCTTTTTTAAATTTCAGATTAATACGGGCACATATGATTAGGTCACGTAGTTTGCTTTTATTAAGATTAAAGTCCATTGGGAGGCTGAGGCATGAGAATTGCTTAAGCCCAAGAGTTTGAGGTTGCTCTGAGCTGTGACGCCACAGCACTCTACTAAGGGCAGCATAGTGAGATTCTGTCTCAAAAAAAAAAAAAAAAAAAAAAAAAAGATTAAAGTCCAGATTATAGCTGTGCCCTTCACCCAGGAAGTATGCAACATAACCACGCAATGTACCTGTTGGGTGAGAATTTACCCAGCCCCTTCCATCCTCCCCTTTACTTGGATTTAATTAAGAGTTTTTCTCTTATGTGAACGCATAGTTGTTAATCTACGTTTGGTGCTTGATTTTCCCTTCTTGTAATACTTGTCTTAGGAGAGTATTTTCCAAATCCATTCAAATTGTTACAAAAGATTCAAATCTCCATCTTTTTATGGCTGAATAGTATTCCATGGCATACATACCATATATACTTGAGTATATATGGTATATCAAAGTTTATTAATCCATTCATGTGTGGCAGGGGCACCTGGGCTATATCCACATTAGATACAATAGATTCTAAGGCAGAAATCGGGCTGAGAATCATGGTGTCTGACTTGCTTTCTGCAGAAGCAGGATAATCTCTGGGTTTAGCTAAAAGTAAAGAGCCTAAGTGATCTTTTTTTGTTGTTTTGAGGCCGAGTCTCAAACTGTCGCCCTGGGTAGAGTGCTGTGGCACTCACAGAAACTTCCAACTCTTGGGCTGAAGTGATCCTCTTGCCTCAGTTTTTCTATTTTTAGTAGAGATGGGGTCTTGCTCTTGCTGAGGGCTGGTCTCGAACCTGTGAGCTCAAGCAAGCCACCCACCTCAGCCTCTACGAGTGCTGAGATTATAGGCGTGAGCCACCGCGCCTGGCCTTGCCTATATGATCTTACCACCTACCCAAAGAATAGGAACCCAGAGGAGCCACTTGTTGCATTTACCCTATGCTATGGCTTGAATATGTCCCTTACAATCCATGTGCTGGAAACTTAAGCCCCAATGCAACAGTATTGGGAGGTAGGGGCACACTGGTGTTTAGGTCATGGGGACTCTAATCCCATGAATGGAAAATGGGACTGTGGGATTGGGTCCTAAAGCTCACTCAACTCCCCCTCTCTCTCCTGCCACGTGAGAAACAGTGTTCCCCTCCCCCTAACAGATACAGCATTCAAGGAGCTGTCTTGGAAGCACAGACCAGACACCAAAACCTGCTGGCACCTTGATCCTGGAATTCTTAGTCTTCAGAACTTTCAGAAATGATTTCTCTTTTTTAAAAATGATCCAGGCCGGTATTCTTGTTATAGCAGAACAAACCAAACCAAACCAAACCCTAAGACTGGCTCGGCACTGGTACCTCAGTGGTTAGGGCATCAGCCATATACAGTGGACTCAAACCTGGCCCAGGCCTGCTAAACGACGATAACAATAAAATAGCCGGGTGTTGTGGCGGGTGCCTGTAGTCCCAGCTGCTTGACAAGAGAATCGCTTAAGCCCAAGAATTTGAAGTTGATGTGAGCTGTGACAGCACAGCACTCTACTGAGAGCAACAAACTGAGACTCTGTCTGGGGGGTGGGGAGCTCAGCACCCATAGCTCAGTGGTTAGGGTCCACATACACCTGGACCTAGGGTGGTAGGTTTGAACTCAGCCTGGGCCTGCTAAACAACTACAACAAAAAAATAGCCAGGTGTTGTGGTGGGCACCTGTAATCCACCACTCTAGTGCTGTTAGCTGTGATACCACAGCATTCTACTGAGGGTGACATAGTGAGACTGTCTCAAAAGAACAAACAAACAAACAAAAGGCCCTAAGACTTCCTAGCTATTATAACCACAATAAATTCTGACAGCTCAGTGATGCCCAACTTTCTCCAGCCAGAACACCCACTACATCAAATGCTCTGCCATCCAGCTCATCACTCCTAAGTAATACAACTTTTAGGTTAGCCCTAGGAATGTTACAGAAACTGACTGGTGGGCGGCACCTGTGGCTCAAAGGAGTAGGGCGGCAGCCCCATATGCTGGAGGTGGTGGGTTCAAACCCAGCCCAGGCCAAAAACTGCAAAAAAAAAAAAAAAAGAAAGAAAGAAACTGACTTGTACACTACTTTGTTGGGATTTGGAGTACACATATGCTTCCCAAGCAGCTTTCACCCTTACGTTTGATGGCTAGGTTGTGGCCTAGGATATAGATAGCCAAGGTTTTCACCACCCCTCTTTTCAAGCTCCCATCTATCTATTCCTGTCTCAACAAAGCTCAACTTCTGGGAAAGTCACTCAGCCAACAGTATTATATAGATCACCCACTAAAAATCTGTCAATTCTTCTTTAATTTCTACCTTATTCCCAAAACTGTATTTTATTCTCACTAGTTTTCCATTTTTCTTCTTCCAAATGCACAAAACTAAGTTTAAACTTTTACACAAAGGTGATTTTTTTTTTTTTTTTTTTAAGACAAAATCTCACCATGTCATTCTCAGGAGAGTGCCATGGCGTCAGAGTTCACAGCAACCTCTAACTCTTGGGTTTAAGTGATTCTCCTACCTCAGCCTCTCAAGTAGCTGGGACTGCAGGCGCCCACCACACACATGGCTATTTTTTGTTGCAGTTGTCATTGGTGTTTAGCTGGCCTGGGCTGGGTTCAAACCCTTGGTGTATGTGGCTGGTGCTGCAACCACTGAGCTATGGGTGTCTAGCCTAAGGTGATCTTTTTGATATGGGTTTAATACTGGAACAGAAAAGGAGGAGCACAGGCTTTTGGAATTAGGCAGATTCAGGTTGACATCCTGTCCTATCATTTAATGGCTACATGACATAAATTAGAAATTACATAAATCCCCATGGTCTCACTTTTTACTTACTTTACGAGGTCATAAGGACTCTGTAACCTAGGTAGGTCAAGTGTCTAGCCCAAATAGCAGGTAGTAAGTTATCACTAAATGATAATTAGATAGAGCTAGTTATCATCTTTGCCCCTCCCCTTTGTAATAGTACAAGTCAGCAAGAAAGCAAGAACTATTACAGTACAGCTACAAATAGGGGCAGGGGCGCAGAAGTATTGTCAGGTCATGGAAGTCTTATTTGAATCCAAGTCCATAGAGATGAGAATTAATTTTGTGGTGGGTCATGGTCACTTTTATGGGATTAAAGACTTGCCAAATCTTCCACAAAACAAAAGAAGTAAACCAAAAACAATACGGCCAGAACACTGGAAACTCTGCTCTTTGTAGTTCATTGTCACATAAGGGATTATAATAACTCTAGATTCACTCTGCTCTAAAACGTTCATTAGACATATTATATAAAAGCTTAAGTAGCCTTAACCTATGTTTTTGGTATGGGTTCAGTATTTTGACATTAGCCAGGGTCATTCACTCCAAGGGGACCTGACATATGACTTGTTTTCTCTTCCATCAAGTATCAAATAATGAAATAACAAATTGCTTATACTAGGTGTATATAAGCTTTTTGAGGGCAAAAATCATCTAACACATGATGCTCATGAATGAATAATTCCTAACATCAAAACCAGGGACTTCTCTACATACTCTCTTCCAAGCAGTCACCAGAGATTTATTGTAAGTTACCAAATGAAACAAACTTGCCAATCCTTGAAGAGGAAGTAACATGTGCCTTAAAATGACTGTCTCCAGTTGTTTTTTTTTCTTTCTAGAGACAGAGTCTCACTGTACCACCCTCGGGTAGAGTGTCGTGACGTCATAGGACTCACAGCAACCTCTAACTCTTGGGCTTAAGCGATTCTCTTGCCTCAGCCTCCTGAACAGCTGGGACAACAGGCGCCTGCCACAGTGCCGGGCTATTTTTTTGTTGTAGTTTGGCTGGGGCTGGGTTTGAACCCGCCACCCTCAGCATATGGGGCCGGCACCCTATTCACTGAGCCACAGGCGCCACCCTGACTGTTTCCAGTTTTAAGTTCACTAAAAAGCTCAAACTATTAGGCTTTCACATAACACTTCCAAAGTGCCTTCTTTTTACTTCTGTTGATCATCACCTTAATACCACCCTAACTCCACTGCTGCCACTATCTACGAAGCAGGTTAGGGGGTGAATAGAGCTGCCTGTTTTCAAACTCCTAGACTCAAGCATTCCTCCTGCTCCAGCCTCCCAAATAGCTGGGACTACAGGTGCACACACCACCACGCCCAGCTGATTTTAAAAATTAGCTTTCTGGCTGGGTGTGGTGGCTCATGCCTGTAATCCCGTCACTTGGGAGGCCGAGGCGGTGGACTGCCGGAGCTCACAGGTTTAAGACCAGCCTTAGCCAAAGCAAGACCTTGTCTCGAAAAATAGCCAGGCATTGTGGCAGGTGCCTGTAGTCCCAGTTACGCAGGAGGCTGAGGCAACAGAATCGCTTAAGCCCAACAGTTGGGAGTTTGCTGTGAGCTATGACACCACAGCAGTCTGCTAAGGGCAACAAAGTGTGACTCTTGTCTAAAAAAAAAAAAAAATTAGCTCGGGTGGAGCCTGTGACTCAAAGGAGTAGGGCGCCGGCCCCATATGCCAGAGGTGGTGGGTTCAAACCGAGCCCAGCCATTAAAAAAAAAAAAAAAAATTAGCTTTCTATGTTGCTCAGGCTGCTCTTTGAACTCCTGGCCTCAAGTGATCCTCTCACTCCAGCATTATAAAGTGTTAGGATTACAGGAATAAGCCATCATGCCCAGGCAGGGCTGCCTTTTACAAAGAGTATGGTTAGAATATCAAACTGGGAGGGAAGATTCTGTTAACTGTTTAAAGAGTTGAGAAAAGTTATCTGAAATTAGTTTCTGCAATCAATCTTAGGGTCAGATGTTATTACTAAATGAAAAAAATAGCAAGATCAGAACTTACTAAGATATTAAAGAAGCCTCTACCCTAGGGTACAGAATAACTCAGATGCTCATTTTTCAGCAGAAAGTTTGCAAAGGTTCATTTTAGTATTTTATACTTAAAAGCACAATGATTACTGCCATCTAAAACAAAAATGTACACATCTGGCAGAGTAGTACTTTTCCTACAATTATAGGCATTTCTCTTAAAAAAAAAAAAAAAAAAAAAAAAAGGAATTTTATAAAACTAACCCAGTGGAATATTCCACCAGTGAGTAGCAGAAGCTGGAAAATTTCTTTAGTGTTCTCCTAGCGTAGAGCTGGGAGAGTGCAATCACAGTGTTGGGAACTTGCTACCAATGTTTTACAAAGGACCCTATAAAGTCCTTTCTTTTTTGACCACTATGGAAATACAACGACACCTGCAACAAAAAACAACCAGGCGTTGTGGCAGGTGCCTGTAGTCCCAGCTACTAGGGAGGCTAAGGCAAATGAATCACTTAAGCCCAAGGGCAACATAGTGAGACTGTCTCAAACAAACAAACAAACAAACAAACAAAAAAACCTAACCCCCCCCAAACAAACAAACAAACAAACAAAAACATGCTCAGTACTAAAGTTTTTCCTAGAGTAGATGTGTAAATAGTACACCGGTTTTCCTTTTATCATTGCACCTAACTCTCAGCACACTTGCTCCTCTAGTAAATTACAAATCTCCTTGGCCAACAACCCTTCTTTCAGAAATACCTATCAAAGAGCAAGGTAGTGCCATGTAAATTAGGAACACAGACTTTGAAATAAGGAAAGTAGGAAAAGATTCTGGCAGTGCTTATCAGGCTGCAGTATCAGATAGCTACTTATTCTCTTTGTACTTCCAATTTCTTCATCTGTGAAATGGCAATAACAGCTTTCCTTAGAGCTATTTTGAGAAGTCAAAATCTATGCTATTCATCTATCCTTCTTTAGAAAACTAGTTTCATTACTTAATCAAAATAAAATACATCTCAGTTATGAACCTCTAACTCCCTGCATCTTTCCTGAGGATCCACCTTGGTCAACTGGAGTTAGTAAGGCCAGAAGATCCAGAAAATAGGATAGCTCTAGGTGGCGCCTGTGGCTCAAAGGAGTAGGACGTTGGCCCCATATACCGGAGGTGGTGGGTTCAAACCCAGCCCCGGCCAAAAACTGCAAAAAAAGAAAGAAAATAGGGTAGCTCAAAAAGAACCCCCCTTCAGTAAAAAGTTAAAAATATTAGAGGCATTAAGGAATTAATGTTTGGAGATCAATACACTTTCATTTCTTGCAAACTAAAGTTTATTTGGGCTAAAAGCAAACTTGTGTTGGGACTGTCACGCCATCTTTACCAACAGATGCGCAAATGCTCTGCACTGTTTCAATACTCTGACAGTTCACCAAGCAACACAAAGCTTTAGATCTAATTTTAGGCCAACTGGCTTTTAATCAAGAATAAATTTCATTTACAATGTCAAAGTTGTAGATCTGCTACAGCTCCAATCCACCATTGAATCAGATACTGCAACAAGCAAATAACACCAATGTCCAAAGTAACAATCTCTGACAACTTTCCTTGCTTTAAAAATTTGCTAACTTTTCCCAGAGTAGACACAATTGCTTTTCCTTTTTGACAATATTCAACATCTCATTCAAGACCTAATCATCTCCTGTTACTAAACCTCCTTCAACATGTACTGTTATTCTGTACTTACTAACATGGAGCTGGCAAGGGGTTATATCATCACTATGAGGTGCAACACACCTGTTCTCATTTTATTACACAGTTCTATAACATCTAGTGCCCAACTCATAGCAGATGTTTGATGAAACTGGTTAGCTGACTGGCTAAAAGTGCATGTGTGGGCTTTATTTTTCATATATTTAGATGTGTGTTTTGGGGAAAATCTAGTCTAGAAGGTCACAAACATAGCAGAAAAAAAGAATCTTTCATTTTAATTCATGATCATTCTTCCAATGGGAATTTTTTAAGAGCAAATGAAAATGTGAAAGCAGAAGAGTACAGGCCCAAAACATACAGTTATCTGTAATACAAGGACCAGCTGTCAGATACCTGAAAATGTCAAGTCCTCTGAACCTTATGGGAGGGATTGTGACAAGAGTAAAAACAGTGGGCAAGGGTCCAAAGTGTTTCAAATGACGCTAAGAAAAAGCTGCTATCAGACGGAATGCTTCCTCATGCTCTGAGGAGAATGTCCCAGCGAGAAACCTCAGACTTAGTTTCTAACCTGCTGGAAAAAAAGAGCACTGAACCTCCCTAATCCCCCCCCCCCCCCACACACCAAGATAGCAGGCTGTTGAAGAATTAAGAGACACCTACAGAACGAATCTTAGGAGAAGGTTCTATTCTGAGATCCCTGGAGAAAAGACTAGACTTAGAGGAAATTTCTATTTAGTTGGACAGACTTAGCAGTGGGAAGGTAAATTTCTCTGTTCTACTCTCTCAATAGGATCTGAGATCACTTCGCCCTGCTGCAAAGCTGACACTAAGTTTTTTCACAACTAAACATCTTCCCAGGGGGTTGGGTTGTGCTGAGCATACCCTGAACCCCAAGTTCAAAGAAAAAGAGGATGGGACAGACCTATAACCTACACTGCACTCTGCCTTAAATGGTATTCTAATTAGGTATTCTTGGTTACCTGGGAGTGTGTCCAGAGTATGCCTTCCTCCCCTGGAAGGGTAAGTCAATCTGCTATTACAATGAGAAGTCTGTCAAGACTTGAAATTCACAGAGAGTAATTGTCCATTAGGTCCACAGTGCATAGAACACCATGCCAGAATACAAGAGCTGTTAGGAGTAGTTCTGAGTTAAGGCAGGCAGCCTATGACACCTGGAGGAAACGGAGGAATACCACCACATGCTGTCACGTATACTCTCATCTCCCCTCTTCCCTTTACCACGTATTTATTTCTCTCTTTTCTCATGGTTCAAACCTCTAAGTAGCATCTGTATCCTGACCCTTTAATAATACAGGGTATCCCAAAGGTTGCCCATAAACCACCTTTGTAAAATTTTGTGATTGAATATTTTGTAAATAAGGATATACAGCTACAATTTCCTATTTTCCCTGTGTATGGTGACTTTATGGGTAACCTTTGGGGCACACTGTGTAACTACATTGGGCTAATTCTACAGGATTAATATTTGTATATACAAAAGGAAAGAGCTAACATTTGCAGAGTACTCTCCATGTGGCAAATGCAGTGCTAAGTATTTTAATCTGAATTATCAACTGTCACCACCCAATGCAAGATATTGTTCATAATTACCTATGTGGAAACCAAAAGTTGGAAAAGAGTAAGAGGCCAAGACTTCTACAGTTGTCTGTTCTACATTCATCTCTTCTCATAAAACTTAAAATATTCTAATTCTTGACTTTTTCCTCGTGTGGTCTTTTATCTGTTTAACCCCCAGAGACTGGGGAACTGGGAACAAGCTGGAATAGAGGAGGAAAAAAGGGCCTGTTTAGGGCCAGGCATGATAGCTCACACCTCTAATCCCAGCACTTGGGAGGCCAAGGCGGTGGATTGCCTGAGCTCACAGATTTGAGACTAACCTGAGCCAGATCGAGACTCTGTCTCTAAAAAAAAAATAGATGGGTGCTATGACAGGCACCTGTAATCCCAGCTACTTGGGAGGCTGAGACAAGAGAATCACTTTGAGCCCAAAATGTTGAGGTTGCTGTGTGCTATGATGCCAGGGCACCCTACCAAGGGTGAAAAAGTGAGACTTTGTCTTAAAAAAAGGAAAGAAAAAAGGGCCTCTTTAAGAGTTTGAACCTTGGGAGGCACCTGTGGCTCAAAGGAGTAGGGCGCCAGCCCCACATGCCGGAGGTGGCGGGTTCAAACCTAACCTTGAACCTTCAATGGTGCAGGTAGTTGTATGAAAGACCACAAAGTATCACTTTAGTTACAATTAGTCCTTCAGGGATAGACAGAAATAAAGACAAAATTAAAACTCTGCTCATATTACTTATATGTAAGATTTTAAAAAATTTAACATATTCAATGTTATAAAATTATTTATTTTTTAATTCAACATTATTGGAGGAATTCTGTAGAGATTCTTAAAAAATGGTTATATTTGGGGGCAGGAAAAAATCATGTATGACCAGATAGTAATTCTTATTTCCTTCACAGATAAGATATAGACAAGTTATTTATTTTATTTTTTGACAGTTTCTCATTTTATCACCCTTGGTAGAGTGCTATGGTATGATAGCTCACAGCAGCCTCAAACTCTTGGGCTCAACTGATTCTCCTGCCTCAGCCTCCTGAGAAGCTGGGACTATAGGTTCCAGCCGCAGTGTCCAGGTATTTTTAGAGATGGGGTTTCGCTCTGGCTTAGGCTGGTCTTGAATACCTGAGCTCAAGCAATCCACCTGCCTCAGCTTCCTGGGGTACCAGGATTACAGGCACAAGCCCTACAAGTTATTTTTTAACAATTAAAAAAAAAAAAAAAAAAAAAAAAAAAAAAAACCCAAAGACCACTCATGCTTTTAACTGGGGGGCAATCTCTTGAGGCCAGGAATTGGAGACCAGCCTGAGCAACATAATTTTTTAAAAAGCCAGTGTGGTGGTGTATGCCTCTACTGCCAGGTACTCACGAGGCTAAGGTAGGAAGGTCACTTGACCCCAAGAGTTGAAGTTCCAGTGAACTATGATGACATCACTGCACTCTAATCCAAATGAGAGAGCAAGACTGTATCAAAAACAAACAAAAAAACCCCTGCAAACAAACAAACCCCCTAAGACTATAGCCTGAGTATCTGCAAGCTACACTGATCTTCAAACATGGGTTGAAGGCTATGAGAGTCATCTGAGCCAGTATTCACCGTATTTGAAATATACAAGGCTCCCTGATTAAGGTAAAAGAAAAAGTATTCTAACATCTACAGATACAATTTAACTGAGATCAACATTATCCATCCCTTTTGTCATATTCACCACTGTCCTCAGCTAGAGCAGGATCTATTTATGATATTTTTTCTTTTTTTGGAGATAGGGTTTCCCTATAAGCTAGAGTGCAGTGGCATCATCATAGTTCAATTCAACCTCAAACTCCTGGCCCTCAGCCACCCCAGCAGCTGGTACTACAGACATGCGCCACACACCTGGCTAACTTTTCTATTTTTTTTTTAGAAATGGGGTCTTGCTCTTGCTCAGCCTGGTCTCAAACTCCTGACCTCAAATGAACCTCCTGCCTTGCCCTTCCAAAGTGCTAGAATTATGTGAGCCACTGTGCCCGGCCTCTAGTTATGATTTTATTACCTTTATACTCTAAAGCAGTGGTTCTCAATCTTCCTAATGCCGCAACCCTTTAATACAGTTCCTGTGGGCCATGACCGAAAGGCTGAGAACCGCTGCTCTAAATTCTCCAACACTATTTCTGGGGCTACCTCCTGCCTGCTCAGAAAACACTAGGGGAAAAAACTCTGATCTGTTTTTCTGCTTTAGGTTCTTTTTCAAGATATTCACAACCATAGTTCCACTCACACAGCCCTTGTTCCAGTTTTGGTGTATGTACACAATTGTCCTCATAAGCCAACTGTTGAGAATACACTAGGAGCAGAAGTACCACCCACTTTACATGGGGCCTGTGTACGCCAAAAGAATTGCCTGGTGATTTTACTAGTGCACACAAACTAACAGTCAACCAAGCTTATCTGAAACCACAATGGAAAGCTCCGCACTCAACTTAAAAGTCAGGTTTATATTTATTAACACTCTTTTCAACTCAGAAGATGAGTATGATGCTGGTTACAAACAGAGTGTTTAAGTCCCTCATATTAATAAAATCTGGCTTCTTTTACATGCTCTTCTACTAACATAACATAAAATAGGGTGTTACAGCTCAGATCCTATTTTAAGGAAATTTAGTCTTCTATTTTTTTTTTTTTGAAACATAATACATCCAGTAAATATATCCAGTAAAACATGGGTTTGAGCCCTGGACTCTGCTACATTTTTGCTCGGCAATACTTCGGACAAGTTACCGAATCTCTCAACCTCAGTTGCCTTATCTATCAAATGGTGGCAAAAGTTATGGTTGTGAAGATTAAATGGCTTAATGATGTATATCTTAGAAGAGAACATGTAACACTAAGTGTTGCCAAGTGTTCAAAAAATAATTTTGCCAAGATACAGCTGCTCTACTCAGATATAATTTATTAGTGTTGAGGTCATATATAAAGAGATAATCATAGGGTGGTGCTCTGGGCAAAAACTGTGCAAAAAAAAAAAAAAATCATATATTGCCCATCTTAATTTCAAAATTACTCCTGTTCTGGCATATTTTAATAACCATTGTTAAAACCAAACCAATCCTTGATTCTCTTGCCCAGAATTCTACACCAGTGATGGGTGCTTTTCCATTTCCAAAATAATTCTGTTAATCCATCACTAAGTCTCACTATCTTCTGCTAATAAACATGTTTGAACATAATCTTAGTTTTCTTGTGAAACCTACAGAGTATCCCCTAAACAATAGCACACAAGGATTCATTCTGCTATCCAGTTTGTCTTTAAAGTCCCTTATAATTCTCCTAAAAATATTTTAGCATTAGGTAAAGAAGAAAAAACATTTCTCACTATATACACTATCTATGAAAATCCAGAGCCTGACTTTAACACAACCTAGCAATGAAAACACAATCTTGCTATTCCCCCCAAATAAACTGGTATATATTGAGAAACTTCTGCCTCCCTCACCAATTCTCACAGATGGCCAAAATCTTAAAATTTTATGAGATGAAGAAACAACCAAATCCCGATTAAAAGCAAAGTAGGACATAATTATTAACAACATTGCTTAGAGAAAGATTTCCCGGCTATTTTAGATAGCTTAATCCTGTCTAAAATGTTTAAACTTCATCACTTGGAAAATGTGTGCCTAAGAACTTCATTTTTAGCATGCTTTTAAACTTTACTCAACTTTGCTAAACAATGAAGTAAAGGCTTCAAAAGCTTTAAAGAGGGGTTTAAAAGTTTCAGGTAACATGGCTAGGAACAAATTTAAGAATGAGCTTTGATAATCAAGCAGTAGAAAGGAATGCTGTTACTTATTAAGCAGTGTTATTTTCAATGTTACTTCACTCAGATAATAGACAAATTACAGTGGTAAATTCTTATATTTGACTGCTTCAGAAAACATACTGTATGCACCTCCCTGCAAATGAAACTAATAACAGAACCAACCCACAAGCCATATCCAAATTCAAACACCACTCCAACAACCACAATCTATAAATGCCAATACTCAACTGAAGTCTTCAAGTAACACAACAGAAAATCCTAGTGAAACAAAAGAACCTGACTAATTCCTGGTAGTGCATCATAATGGGTCATGACCTATATTACCCTTCCTGTATAGCATTCTCACATTTTGAGAATAATTATTCACTCTAGTACATGGCACAAGTTCCTGTAAGATTATTAAACAGGACTGAATATTCTATTGAATTCAAAGAAAAACCTAAAGAAAAATCTGCTACTTTCAGTTCATATTATAATTATGTTTCTCTAGTACACCAAAGAAGGAATGAGCAAAAGCCCAAGTGACTGAATAGGGCTAAACTTTCAGAAGTGTCATTCCAAACAGAACTGCTGCTAATTTATTAAGACAAAAAACATACCAAAAGTAGCCTGCTAACCCTGGGTCATTAGCAGAATTAAGCATAGCCCATCTCATAGAACAGTAATATTGAAGAGCTTGGAGGGGAGGTCCTCCTATCATTGCAAATCTACTCATAAATGACAAACCTGGCCCATAAACCAGAATGCCTAACTGTTGTGCTGAAATCAACTTTCCACATGGCCTGGGGCAGGCCACTCTGCTATTCTAAGAATGCTCAGGCACACAAGTATGTAATGTTCCAAACACTTTTTTTTTTTCAGGCCACTTCCTGTAAGTAGAAAGTTTCTAAGACTGTGAAAGGAACGAAATAAAGTAATAAAGTGAGGAAACAGTAATACTTCTGGCACACCTTCCTTAAACGAGCAACATTAACAACAACAAAAAAGCACAAACGGCTAATTTTAATCTAACCTACTCTTCCCACAACTGACACATACAGTTTCTGATCAAAACTTACAAGACTCAAAGCCCACTTAATTCAGTTCTCAATTTCAACAAGCATCAGTGTATCAGGCAACTCTACAGTGATATCCCCAAAAGTCCCAGAGCAATGCCAACAGGGACTCGGTTGCTAACAGTTCATATCAAATACATCACTAACTCGTATTTCTCCTGAATATACACGTAAAGATTCATCTACCAAAACCTGTCCTGCCAACCACATCCCGCATACGTTGGCAATTTCAGTTTATAGGAAGATCCTCAACAGCTAAAACCAGGAAGCTCCGGAGGAATTAGAAGACTTGAGGAAAGGCACCTCCGGAGAGGTGGAAGACCCAGAGAAATCAGAGGGAGTCAGAACGAGTATGTCCCTGGCCACCTCTCTTTCTTGTCCCATCCAAACTTCACTTACCTGGGCCTCAGAAGCCCAGGAGGAAGAGGCCATTTTAACGTGGCCTTGTTGAGAAATGTGAAGTGAGAAGGATAGAGGAAATCAGGAAAGGGCTTTCAGAAAGGAAGGCCGAGCCCTTTCTCCCAACAGCACCCGAGTTGGGTGGCAGCACCTGGAGCCCGAACAGGAGGAGCTGGATTTAAGGGCCAGGGAGGCGTACAAAAGTAGCGGTAGCCTACCACAAGTGGGGCCGAATGGCCTGAGCCCGGGGATACGCAGATCCCTTACCCCCAAGAGGGGAAAAGACCCCTTTCTCGGGCTAGCCACGCCGACCCTCGCCCCTAGGTCGGGGGCTACTACCCAGAGGTCCAGAAGGCGGGAGTTGGCCAGTGCCTGGTTCTCCTCATCCGGCCATGCGGCGCGGGGGCGGTCATCCTGAGGGGTCCGGGAACAGAGAGGGCACGGGGGGGCCAGACGCGGCGCTCACCCGCGGGCCGCCTCCAAGCTCTTAATGAGCTTTTTGATCTTCCAGATCTCCACGTTCCTGTCGGCAGCACTGGGGTCGTCCGCCATCTTCTCGCCTCCTCCTCCCTAGAGCGGCCCGGCGGGGCCCGGAGACACCAAGACCACAGAGTTAGCGCCGCCGCTGGGGCAGAGAGGCCCCCTTCCTCGCCACCCCCGAGAGGCCCTCCTCTCCCCCCTCCCCACGCTGTCCGCCATATGGGTTGCTAGCCTTATCCCTTCCCGTGCCTTACCTAAGGGCCCAGTCCTGGGCGGCAGCGGCTGCTCCTCCCCGGCGGCGGCTCCGCGGCGGCGGCGGCTCTGACGTAGGACACCGGCTCCCTCTCTCCAGGCAGCTGCATGTGTTGCAATCCGCTCACATGGGGCCTGTGACATCACTTCCTCCGCCAGGGGCGGAGTAGTAGACGGCGGACGGAAGGGAGGGGGCCGGTGCGGGTGAAGGGAAGCTCTGCGTGCCCCGCGACTTTCCATTGGCTCTCTGCATCGCGGCTTCCAATGAGCCCGCGGATTGGCCGCAGCTGGGGCCGCGCTGCCTTGTGAGGTAGGAGCCGTGGGCGGGAGGTACAAATGTTCTTCCGGCCCGGCAAAGCGAGAGTAGGAAGCGGGCGGAAGCCGGTGGCTCTCGCGAGAATTTACTCAGAGCCCCGCCAGGCTCGAATAGGGATTTATCTTAAAGGGAGAGGATTGAGGTCTTCGTTTTTCCCATTCCTCCTCAGTGAAAAGAGCGGATATCCAAGGCTCTGCAACGCAAAGTTAGGTGCTCTGCTCTGGTACGCGGGTTGAATGGTGCTTGAGAAGCCTCATGCGTCGCGCTGAGTTGCTTCATTGCTGACGGAGTGCTCGAACCTGTTTGCGTCACGGGTGTATAGACTAGTGTTCAGAGTCCTGGCCAGTAGGTATGGATCAAGAATTCTGGACGGTCCGGGACAAAGAGGCATGTTCCCTGTCGCCCTAGTGCTAGGATGGGTTCGTTTGAACTTTGTGGGGTGAAAGCAGGAACTGCCATAGGCTGGGGGCCTGAGCCACGTGTGGTGGGGTCTGAGCTGTTAAGAGTGGAGGTGGCGGGCAGCGCCTGTGGCTCAGTGAGTAGGGCGCTGGCCCCATATGCCGAGGGTGGCGGGTTCAAACCCAGCCCCGGCCAAACTGCAACAAAAAAATAGCCGGGCGTTGTGGTGGGCGCCTGTAGTGCCAGCTGCTCGGGAGGCTGAGGCAGGAGAATCGCGTAAGCCCAAGAGTTAGAGGTTGCTGTGAGCCGTGTGATGTCATGGCACTCTACCCGAGGGCGGTACAGTGAGACTCTGTCTCTACAAAAAAAAAAAAAAAAGTGGAGGTGGGGAGAGTGTTGAAGCAAAACGGGCGGCTGTATGTATACATGTTAGAATTTAGTCTTTGAGTTAGATGTTTTAGTTGGCTATTTTGCCTCTCCCCTCACGCGTACTAGATCCTGTTTTCCTATGGATATATAGATGAACCAACAGAAACTGTGCCTTCATTGGTGGAGCTTATCGCTAATTAGATTTCTAACCGTTTGTAATTTTAGACTTTTGTATAATAAAATTATTGCACAAATACTTAAGTATTTCAAGGTGTTCTGAGAGTGTATTACAGTGGGCCCAAATCAGAAATGAGACCCAAAGGATGAGTAGGAGTTTTTCAAGAGAGAGCAGAGCACATTTGAGGAACTACAAAAGTGTAGTTCCTTGTAAGAGCGAGATCAGGAGTGGGGAGATTGGAGAGGAAAGAGCAGGGGAAGAGATTATGTATGGGCCTTTAAAGCCAGGCTTAGGAGTTTTGACATTTTTCTCTTAAGATCAATGGGTAGCTTAAAATGATTAAGGGTGTGGCTTGAATTGGAGAGAGCACAAGAGAAGGTGTAGAGACCCATTTTGGCTTCTTCAGTATCATGTGAGAGACGATTTTCGCCTAAAATGTCTGCAGATGGAAGTGGATGGATAATCATATATGTTACTGTAAGAATGAATAGAACTGGGTGATGACTGATGTGGATGAGGAAGAATGGTGCTCAGGGTTCTGAAATGCTGACATTTACTGAGATGGGAAAGGTGAAGTGCAGGTTTGGGGGCATGGTTAAGAATTTCATCCTGGGCCTATAGAGCCTGAGATTGCTTATGAGGCATTAAGTAGTGATGTCAATGATGTAATTGCATTTGTATGGTCTTTGAATACTTTCCTGTATGTTTTATCAACTTTGTGCATACTTTGGGAGATGAAGATAACATCTCCTTTTTATACATGGGAAAGGTGAGGCCAAAGAAAGGTGAAGGGGACTTGCTCTGTTACACAGCTAGTTTATGGCTTCCCAACTCCCATGTTAAATGCCCAATACATTATATCATGCAGTGACCTCATTAACTTTTTTTTTTCCTCAGTAGAGTGCGGTGGTGTTACAGCTCACAGCAACATCTAACTCTTGGGCTTAAGCGATTCTCCTGCCTCAGCCTCCCAAGTAGCTGGGACTACAGGGGCCTTCCACAATGCCAGCTATTTTCTTGTTGCAGTTGTCATTGTTTAGCAGGCCCGGAACAGGTTCGAACTGGCCACCCCAGGTGTATGTGGCTGGGGCCCTTAACCACTGAGCCCTATTTTCTTTTCTTCTTTTTTTTTTTGTTTGAGACAGCGTCTGACTTTGTCACCCTGGTATAAAATGCCGTGGTGTCACAGCTCACAGCAATCTCAAACTCTTGGGCTTAAGCAATTCTCTTGCATCAGCCTCACAAGTAGCTGGCACCTCACAGGTGCCCATCACAGCGCCCTGTTGTTCTTAGAGATGAGGTCTCGCTCTTGCTCAGGCTGGTCTTGAACCTGTGAGCTCAGGCAATCCACCCGCTTTGGCCTCCCAGAGTGCTAGGATTACAGGCGTGAGCCACAGTGCCCGGTCATCTCTTATTACCTATTTTCATGGGGTGGCAGGCATAGACTTCTGTGGGGCACAGCTCCAAGAAATGACTTAAGATGGAATCGCTTCCTTAGGTTCCATTTTGTAATTTTTGGCATTAAGTTCACTCTATATTTATGCATTCACTGTGCTTAGTAGTGGTATCGTTAATAGTTATAAACACTACTGATACTTACCAAGAGTATCTCTACTTCATTCTTTTTACCCCAGGTTCCTGCTTTTATATCAGGTTGCTTTGCTCTACCTTTCCTGCTTATTTATTTGTGTGTTTAATACTGAAGATTTTACAAGCTTTCTACACCAGCTCACAGGCTTTATTCTGTGTGACTCACCCTGCTGTAAGCATGACGACATCTCAGGTAGGATTGCTGCTTGTTAGAATATTGCAGACCTAGGCAGGTTAACTGTAGCCCCTTAAACTCCTTGCCTAGTTGCTGCAAATTCCCTGTCTTTGCATTTAGATTGTAAATCAGTACTTTAGAGGCAAAAGACTGGGTGGTGTCTAGTGGAAGAGATTAGAGAGGGGTATTCCTGTATCAAGGTGTCTTCTTTTTTTTTAGACAGAGCCTCAAGCTGTCACCCTGGCTAGAGTGCTGTGACATCACAGCTCACAGCAACCTCCAATTCTTGGGCTCCAGTGATTCTCCTGCCTCTGCCTCCCAAGTAGCTGGGACTATAGGCACCTGCCACAACACCCGGAGATTTTTTGGTTGCAGCCATCATTGTTTGGCGGGGCCTGGGCTGGATTTGAACCTGCCAGCTCAGGTGTATATGGCTGGCGCCTTAGCCGCTTGAGCCACAGGTGCCAAGCCAAGAGGTACCTTTTTAAATAGGGCCATGCCGATTTAGTGTTAAGGAACATTCTGTAATATAAAAATCATACACTATTATATGGTGAGAACAGAATGTCTAACTTCTCTTACGATTCTCTCAAAAATGATTTTCTTCATGACCTCAAACTTTCCCCTAGCTCTTAACAGATTCAAGTTAAATACTGGGATATAGGTGACATTTGTAGCTAATAGGTGGAAGTAGAGGGGAAGAGTATTCAGAGAGTGGGTGGCCCTATAGTTTCTCTATCATAATCTGTTCCTGGGACTTTCATTTTGGCCAGGAAAGTGGGGAGGACACATCTTTTAAAAAAGGAGCCTAAGAAGAGGAGAAGAGAAAGGACTTGCAGTGGTATCTGAAATGGTGAAGTCTTTTTTCACTGTGTTGCCCTTGGTAGAGTGCTGTAGCATCACAGCTCACAGCAACTTCCAACTCTTGGGCTTAAGTGTTTCTCTTGCCTCAGCCTCCCAAGTAGCTGGGACTACAGGCACCTGCCACAACACCTGGCTATTTTTGTTGCAGTTATTATTTTTAGCTGGCCCAGGCTGGGTTTGAACCTGCCACCCTTGGGATATGTGGCTGGGGCTGTAACTGCTGTGCTACAGGTGCTGAGCCTTCTTTTCTCAGACATTCTATGTTGTCTTTGTAGAGTGTTGTGGCATGAGAGCTTACAGCAATCTCTAAATTCTTGGGTTCAAGTGACCCTTACTTACTCCAGCCTCCTGAGTAGCTGAGGTTACAGGTACACCAGCATCTTGGCTAATTTCTTCTATTTTTAGTAGAGATTGAGTCTCACTCTCCTTAGGCTGGTCTCCGAACTCCTGAGCTCATGTAATCCACCTGCTCTGGCATCCTAGAGTGTTTCTAGGATTACAGGTGTGATCCACTGCCACCACGGACCTGGCCCAAAGTGTCTTTTCTTGAAATGGTTTATTGCCAAAATTTGGGTTGTTGCTTCATGTCCAATTTTCTCATGCACACTGTTAGGGATTTTGCTTTTTTTCCACTGTGCCTTGCTGCTTTAGAACCTCTACCGTAAGTGTCCTTAAAAATTAAGGCACCCTTACAAATTACTCATTAACACTATGAAAGAAATAGAGCAAACATCTTATTCTCCCTGAACATTGATATGCCATGTATTGATAAGGACACATCTATGTACTATTCCTACTGATGTGTACCAGACTTTAAACACAATAGGTGAATCCAAACCAAGGGCCAATAAAACAAATGGTCCGAGACAAAAAGGCAAACTATTCCTAGGTAAACAAATTATTTGATTTGATCCTACATGTAAAAAAGCCCTTGGACATTGAGACAACCAGGGAAATTTTAATGTGGGCTATTTATCATTGTATCAGTATTGAATTTCATGATTTTGATAGTTGTGTTTTAATAAGATGCATGCTGAATACTTAGGGTGAAGTCATAATGTTCAGAAAGCACAAAACAAAGCTTGCAAAGTGTGCAATTGTGGTAAGACGCTAATTGGTGACTATATGAGGCATGTATGTATATATATATATACATATACATATATATGTATGTGTATATATATATACACATATACATATATATGTATATACATATATATATATGTATATACATATATATATATATATATGTACTATTACAGCTTTTCTAATGTTTGAAAATTTCAGAAAGTGGGCTGGGTGCCATGGCTCACACATGTAATCCTAGCCCTCTGGGAGGCTGACCTGGGGAGATCACTTGAGCTCAGGAATGACCAAGAGACCCTATCTCGAATATTAAAAATAGAACAAATTAGAGGAGCATGGTGGTGAACGCCTGTAGGAGGCTGAGGAAGGTAGATTGCTTGAACCCAGGAATTTGAGGTAGAAGTGAGCTGTAAAGCTGCTGCACTCTAGCTAAGACAATACAGCAAGACTTTGGTGTGTGTGTGTGTGTGTGTGTGTGTGTGTGTGTGTGTGTGAATCTACCTGCGTTAATAGCATAACCCATAGATCACATAGAGTAAGTCTGCAGCTGAATTGGACTCCATTATCTAGGAAGCATAAAAGACTGTTTATTATTTTTTGAGATACAGTCTCACTCTGACTCTGGGTTGTATGCTGTGGCATCCTTGTAGCTCACGGCAACTTCAAACTCTTGGCTCCCGAATAGCTCTGACTTATGGCACCCACAACACACAGCTAATTTGTGTATTTTTAGTAGAGATGGTGTCTAGCTCTTGCACAGGCTGGAGTCAAACTCCTGAACTCAGGCAATACACCCATCAGGGCCTCCCAGGGTGTTAGGATTACAGGCATGAGCCACTGCATCTAGCGTGTCCTTGGATTCTTTTTCAAACTTTTAATCTTCTGTCAATTAACTTTAGTGTCTGGGCTTGGTGTAAGTTATCTTTAGTATTTTGACAGAAGAACATAAACTTAAAAAAAAAACAAGGTGACTTTAATCTCTGTGGAGGGACCATACCATGCTGATTTTTGGACAGTGGTAGAGATTTGACAAAAGATTTGAGTGTATTTATGTGCTAGGCATTCTTTTAGGTACTGGGAAATAGCAATTAACAAAAGCTTCTAGTCTTGTGGAGCTTACATTTCAGTAGAGGAAGGACAAATTATATAATGAACACTATAGAGGAAAAATAGGGTATTATTAGGAAATAGAGCACTGTGGCTTGTGCTTGTAATACTAGCACTTTGGGAGGTTTTGGGAGGTTGAGCTGGGAAGATTGCTTGAGCTTAGGAGTAAAGAAAAAAAAAAGGAAATGACAGGAACCTGAGATGCTGCTCTTTTATGCCTTCCACATCCAAAGACAAAGGCCACAGATAAAACTGGGAGAAAGGGGCCAGGTGTGGCTCATGCCTGTAATCCTAGCACTCTAGGAGGGTGAGGCAGGTACATTGCTTGAGCTCACAAGTTCGAGACCAGCCTGGGCAAAAATCAAGACTCCCATCTCTACTAAAAATAGAAAAACTGAGGCAGGATTGCTTTAGCCCAAGCCCAAGTTGGAGGTTGCTATGAGCTATACTGCCATTGCACTCTACCCAGGGTGACAACTTGAGACTCTTATCTCAAAAAAGAAAGGAAAAAAAAAAAAAAAAAACTGGGAGAAAGGGACAGTGACACAGGGGCCAGATCACACGAGCCTATTGGCCTTTAGGAAGAACTTCGACCAGAGGAGTGACAACTTATTGTAAGAAAAGGTAGGAAAGACCAGTTAAATCTAAAAAATAACACATGTGGGGTGGTGCCTGTGGCTCAAGGAGTAAGGTGCTAGCCCCATATGCTGGAGGTGGCAGGTTCATATCTGGCCCTGGCCAAAAACTGCAATAAATAAGTAGCAGGAAGGGAGATTTTGATCGAGTATACTTCACAAGCTAAGATTTGTTTTGAACAACCATGGGGTATATTTACTTTGAACCTGAAAGACCTTGTGAAAAAAAAAGGGAAATCAGACCCTTTTGGGACCCAATCATGCAAATACAACCAAAAAAGAAAGACTTTACTAGAGAATAAAACCAAATCATTTTCTTTGCCTTTTGTGATAGTTTTATCTGTTTTGGATGTAGGAGGCCAGGTAGGTGGTTAAACATTCCTGGGTATGTGTCAAGAAGAAATCAGCATTAACTTGGAGTGAAACACATTGCTCTTTCCCATGCCCATGTGTAGGCATCATCCAAACAGTTAAAGGTCCAAACAAAAATAGGCAGAAGGCTGGAATTCTCTGCTCATTTGAACCAAGACATCCATCATCTCCTAAACTTGGACTAAGTTTTAGCATTCCTGGTGACTGGAATTTTTTTATCAGCAGCTTTCCTGGGGCATCAGTTCCCAGACAGATTGTGAGGCTTAGCCTCTAAATTCCTCATAGTAAATCTCATTCTGGATATACAGGGTGGACATAAAAACTTTGAGTGGAATTTGAACATAGTACATTGCTTACGAACTTCATGTCCACCCTATGTATTCTGTTGGTTTTGTTTCTCTGGGGATTCTAATACACTTTTCAAGGCTAGTTGTACTACCATCACGTTTATTTGTATCTACCAACATACTGTGTCCTCACGTATCTGTAAGGGCAGCTGAAACAGGTGTTACGGCTACCTAGCAGCTCTTCTCCCTCCTTTCTAATAGAACCCAGAAATTTTTGGTCAGGGGAAATTTGACTTTTATATTTTTAGCCAGTGCTAGAAAATCCTGTATTTCTACAGGGAAATATAGTAAGCATGAGTCATGTTGTATTCCTGAAGCTAACTCTCAGGGGCTCACCCCTCACAAATGAGATCAAATTACTTGTTATATTTATTTTTTAAAAAATCCAGAATGGATCAAAGAGTAATTGTCAAGGATGTAGGTGCCAGACACAAGCCAGAAAGTAGCTAGGAAAGTTAGAGAGTCCCATTACTATCTTTCACAACTGTACCGAACATAAATAGCTAAGAGTTTTCCATTGTTATAGCTTCTTCTGCCCCATCTTACAAACATGGCACAGCTGGCTTGCCTTACAAGGCCTCAGGTGAAGGATCGTTTTTATACACATGCCAGTACAGCAGTACTTGGCTAACTAGAAAAGATCTCATTCCCAGTCTATGGCTACCTTCATTGTTGTGTGAGATGATTTCATCCCTTGAAAATATGGCCACTTCAGCACAAAACAATGTTAGATCTTTATAATGAAAGTGTCCTACCCCCTTCTACATGCAGCTGAAAAATGACAGACTAGGGACAGAACATTGTGAACTTTGTACTGTTGGAGTTACTGCCCATTAAATGATCATTTGCTAACAGTCATTAAAGTTACAAATTAAGGAAATTATATATAGAATACTGCAAAAACACAGTAAAAAGACTGAAGTTTGCCCATTTCTGCTCAGGAAGTCCCTTCACTCCCAAGCTTCATATGTTCTCTTTTTGGCTCCAAAATTCACTACTGTTTCTCCTCCTTTTGATCTTCCTTTTGTTCCCCAGTGCCAGAACTTCCAGAGCCTTCTCGCTCGGATGCCATCTGTTAAGAAAACATTTGAGAGCCACTCAGATTTAATGTTTGCTCTGTTGAACTATAAAGTGAAGGACCCACATATTCCTCATACTGCACCTCCATTCATTCTCCTACCCCCATGCCCTCTCTATTGGTGGTTTTGTGATTCCTTCCCTTTGACACTATCCTTACGTCCAAGAATACAGTCAAGAAGGCAGGAGGATATTTCTAACTCCAATACTCTCAATCCCACAAATGGCAGTAGAGGGAACCACCAGGTGACAGTAGTCAAAAACAGGTTACAAAATCAAGTTAGGATTGAAAAACACCCTTTAGCCCTTGTACCTTTTTGTATGCCATTTCGAACAGCTTCAATGATGCTTGTTGAAGGGAGGATGCTGCCTGCCTGATGTTTTCTCCTGTTTCACTGTCTTTTCTAGCCAGGAGCTCCCTCATTTTGGAAATCTCTTCTTTTAGCTTGTTGCACTTAAAAAAAGGAAAAAAAAAAAAAAATCCTCAGCCATTACATGTAGAAGTACTATTCAGAAACTTCTGAAGATATAAAACTCTTATCAAGAACCACAGAAGAATCCACAGAATGAACTACACTATGACATTGGTGAGAAGTGCAACCACTTAAGTTATAAATGAAAATTCACCTCATCAGCAGGCAATTGGTCCTTGAATTCTTCCATCTTGGTTTCTGTGTCATGAATGATTCCTTCAGCCATATTAACTGCTTCAACTCGTTCCTTAGAGAAATGAGAAGTTCATTATAAATGAACCAACCAAACCAACCAACCAAAGTCTGCTAAATGTCCATACTGAGTGAAATGAACTATCTGCTACATAGTTACAGAATTAAAAATAGAGTGGAGGGGAAAAATCATTATGGTCTAAGGTACTTTGGAATGGGCTTGAGAGAGATTTGAGCTACTTTTGTAGATAAAGAATTTTGGCAGAAGGATCTCAGATGTAATTCATTCCACAACTAAATTATGAGTAAAGGAGAAAGAACAGACTAATCGCATTATTTTCACTGTCCAAACACCCATTTTCATGTCTCAGCTTTACTAAAAAATCCCAGAAGACAAAAAATAATCACCTTCTTTCTTCGGTCTTCTTCAGCATACTTCTCTGCATTTTTAACCATATTTTCAATATCATCTTTGCTTAAACCACCAGAAGACTGGATTACAACTATAATAAAAATAAGGCATTTCATTAGTTCTTTTTTAAAATTATATGCCCCAATAGTACCATGGTATTAGCCTACATCAAACTCCTGGGTTCAAGCAATCCTGCCCCAGCCTCCCCAGTAGTCGGGACTACAGGCACCCGTCACAACACCTGGTAGAGATGAGGGCTCTTGCTCAGGCTGATGCAGAACTCCTGAGCTCTAGCAATCCACCTTGGCCTCCCAGAGTGCTAGCATTACAGGCACAAGCGAGCTACCATACCTAGTGCCTTACTTACTCTGCTGCTCACGTCCTGTGCCCTTATCTTTTGCAGAAACATGTACAATCCCATTGGCATCAATGTCAAATGTAACTTCAATCTGAGGGACTCCACGAGGGGCTGGGGGAATTCCAATCTAAAAATAAGTAAAATAAAGAAAGATGGAGACTTTACCTCTTTCATGTTTACATGGATGGAGCTGGAACATATTCTTCTTAGCAAAGTATCCCAGGAATGGAAGAAAAAGTATCCAATGTACTCAGCCCTACTATGAAGCTAAATTATAGCTTTCATGAAGGCTATAACCCAACTATAGCACAAGACTATGGGGAAAGGACCAAGGAAGGGGAAGGGAGGGGGGAGGTTAGGGTGGAGGGAGGGTAATGGGTGGGGCCACATCTATGGTGCATCTTAGAATTTAAAATTAAAAAAAAGATTTTTCTTACTATAATAAAATATGTTACAATGAAAAATAAATAAATAAATAAATAAATATAACCATTATAAAGTTTTTTAGTATCATTTACAACCTTTTTCTCTAGAAAGATGTGTTTTCAATTTTGCATCCTGCTTTTTAATTTGTATTAAAGTGTATTTTCTTTATGCTACTCTTTAAACATACCAGGTTTAATGACTAGATAATAAGTCTATCCAGTGAATGAACTATAATTTCTTTTTTCCATATATATATATTTTTTTTTTTTGAGACAGAGTCTCACTTTGTTGCCCTCTGTAGAGTGCCATGGCGTCATAGCTCACAATAACCTCAAACTCCTGAGCTTAAGCAATTCTCTTGCCTCAGCCTCCCAAGTAGCTGGGACTATAGGCACCTGCCACAAGGCCTGGCTCTGTGTGTGTGTGTGTTTGTGTGTATGTGTGTGACAGAGTCTCAAGCTATTGCCCTGGGTAGAGTGTCGTGGTGTCATAGCTCA
This sequence comes from Loris lydekkerianus, assembly GCA_963574355.1. Classification (NCBI taxonomy): domain Eukaryota; kingdom Metazoa; phylum Chordata; class Mammalia; order Primates; family Lorisidae; genus Loris; species Loris lydekkerianus. The sequence goes on along the minus strand of CAUYPK010159135.1, from coordinate 5,596 downwards.
CAGCAACCTCCAACTTGAGCTCAAGCAATCCTCTTGCCTCAGTTTTTCTATTTTTAGTAGAGATGGGTCTCGCTTTTGCTCAGGCTGGTCTCGAACCTGTGAGCTCAGGCAACCCACCCGCCTTGGCCTCCCAAGTGCTGGGATTACAGGCATGAGCCACAGCACCCGGCCTATAATTTCTTTGCTTGTTGTTGGACAAGTAGGTAACTAGGTATACGACACAATAAACCTTCATGAGCACAGAAGTCTTTCCAAATTTAGGATTATTTCCTTATAACATTTCCATTAAGCAGAGTAATTGGATCAAAGGGTATGAATATCTTTTAGGACTAATACATCTTGACACTTTTCACATAGGATTTTATAGCAGTGTATACACCCATCAACATCATCTGAGCAACCATTTCACCAAAGCCTCAAAGGCCCCAGGGATTTTTGTTGCTGTTGTTCATTTTGTTTTGTTTTCTTTCTTTTTTTTGAGACAGAGTCTCACTACATCGCCTTTGGTAGAGACTGTGGCGTCACAGCTCACAGCAACCTCAGACTCTTGAGCTCTAGCTATTTTCTTGCCTCAGCCTCCCAAGTAGCTGGGACCACAGGCACCTGCCACAACGCCCGGCTATTTTTTTTTTTTTTTTTTTTTTTGCAGCCGTGTTGTTGTTTAGCAGACCCAGGCCAGGTTCAAACCTGCCAACCTCAGGGTATGTGGCTGGTGCACTAACCACTGAACTACGGGCACGGAGCCTTGTTTTGTTTTCCATCTTTGTTAATTTGGGCAAGAAATAAATTCTAGTTTTCATTTGTTTTTTCAATGATTAGTAAACTTGAAGAAGTAGAAAGTCATGTTTTCCCAGCACTGATCAGAATACTAGGCTAGTTGATTTCTTAAAATAACTTTTTTCATATAATCCACACAATAGCTGCTTCTGAATTTCCTATAGGAAGTGTCTAGAAATAGCTATCTGTTTGAAATCTGTGTTTGCACAGCTATTTACAAATATTAAAAAAATATGAGTTGTTCATATCTAAGAATGAGCCTACCAAAATAAAGATTATTGGTGGAAGAGTTAAACTCCCCCAAAGCTGCCTCTTAGTATTACCAGGAAATCCATCCCACAATATTATTCTAATTTACAGATGAATACCCAAAGCCTTAGAGGTTTTAAGAAACTTGCTCAAGGGCAGCACCCATAGCTCAGTGGGTACGGCGCCGACCACATACACCAAGGCTGGTGGGTTTCAACCCAGCCCGGGCCTGCTAAAACAATGACAACTGCAACAAAAAAATAGCCAGGCATTGGGGTGGTGCCTGTGGCTCAAAGGAGTGGGGTGCTGGCCCCATATGCCGGAAGTGGCAGGTTCAAACCCAGCCCCAGCCAAAAACTGAAAAAATAAAAAAATAAAAATAGCCGGGCATTGTGGCAGGTGCTTATAGTTCCAGCTACTTGGGAAGCTGAGGCAAGAGAATTACTTAAGCCCAAGAGTTTGAGGTTGCTGTGAGCTGTGATGCCACAGCACTCTAGGGCGACATAGTGAGACTCTGTCTCCAACAAAAAAAAAAAAAAGAAAGAAAAAAAGAAAGAAAAGAAACTTGCTCAAGAGTCCCATAGATCTATTAACATTGGAGAATGTAAGTAGACTACAGGGGCAGAGTGGATAAGGGTCCTCAGTTTATAGAACAAAAATCAAATGAAGTAGCAAGAATGATATAACATCATTGCAAGATCTTTCTGGTATATCTCAAATACAACTACTTCCCACATCACTACAGCTACCACCCCATCCAAAGCATGGTCTCTCTCACCTGTATTGCCACAGTACTCTGCAAAGTAGTTTACCAATTCCATTCATACTTTTCTTTCTTTCTTTTTTTTTTTTTTTTTTTTTTTTAGAGACAGAGTCTCACTGTACCGCCCTCAGGTAGAGTGCCATGACGTCACACGGCTCACAGCAACCTCTAACTCTTGGGCTTACGCGATTCTCTTGCCTCAGCCTCCTGAGCAGCTGGGACTACAGGCACCTGCCACAACGCCTGGCTATTTTTTTGTTGCAGTTTGGCCGGGGCTGGGTTTGAACCCACCACCCTCGGCATATGGGGCCGGCGCCCTACTCACTGAGCCACAGGTGCCACCCCCATTCATACTTTTCTTGAGCCTATGTTCCATGTCTTCTAAAGATGGTAGTGACCTTCTTTTTCCTTTTATTCATTTGGGAGAGAAAGAAACTTGCATAAGTCACTCTGGTTGGCCTCCTTTCACCCCTTTGTAATTTTTCCCACCTCTGGGGAACTATAAGCACATGAGCCCAAGCCAATCCATTCCCCACCTGTAGGACTTGGGCCTTGCTCATAACTGGACAGGAAGAGCAGTCTGATCATTTCCTGGCCACCTGAATCAGTCTCACTTGCTCTCCCTGCTCAATTTCCAGCCTACCTGATAGTGGAAAAAGCTTTCCTTTGGTTTGGTCATTCAATGAACTTTGAGTATCTGCTACAGGACAGGCACCATGCTATGTATTAGTTACAGGACAGTGAATAAGACACAAATGCATGCTTGTAATCCTAGCACTCTGGGAGGCTGAGGCAGGTAGATTGTCTGAGCTCATCAGTTCAAGACCAGCCTGAACAACAGCAAGACCTCATCTCTAAAAATAGTTGGGTGTTATGGTGGGTGTCTATAGTCCCAGCTACTCGGGAGATTGAGGCAAGAGGATATATGAGCCCTGGAGCTTGAGGTTGCTGTGAGCTATGATGTCATAGCACTCTATCAAGGATGTCAAAGTGAAACTCTGACTCAAAAAAAGAAAGACACAAATGGCTCTAGAATTTTGGAACCTACATTCTAGCCAGGGATACTGACAAAAGTAAATGAACAAATAAAGAGGAAATTTATGCAGTATGATAAGCACTAGGAAGAAAGCAGAGGGTTATATTAATCTAGAAAGTAATAAGGATAGTGGCCAACTTGGATTGGATGGTTGACAAAAGCCTCCCTGAGAAAATGATATTTAAGTTGACACTTGAAGGAAGAGAAGGAGGGGTAGGGTTGAGGATGTGGAGAGGCTGAAAGAGAACAATAAGTTCAAAAGTTCTGAAGTGGAACAAAAAATGGGCAATTTCAGTGAACTGAAAGAAGACCAAAATGTTCTTGGTGCACAGTGAACAAGAGGAAGTTTGATATGAAATGTGCCTGTGATTGAGCAGGTGTTTAATCATATAAAACCTTAGAGACCTTTATGGTAGCGAGTTGGGATTTGATCCAAGGTACAATGGAAAAAATTTTGAAGAGTTAATGAAGGGAAGAGAATTAATAAAATATCCTTTGATGTTTTGTGAGAAATGGATTGGAATGGTCATGGATGGTGGTGGGAAGACTAAGTGGGAGGCTATGGCTTCGGTCAGGTGAAAGATAATGGTTGAGGCTAGACTGATGGCCATAAAGATAGAAAGAATTAGAAGAATCTAAATTGTTTTTTTTTTAAATCCACCTTTACCAAATAGTAATAGCCTCATTGGTTTCTTTTCTTTTTTTTTTTTTTTAGAGACAGAGTCTCACTTTATCACCCTTGGTAGAGTGCCATGACATCACAGCTCATAGCAACCTCCAACTCCTGGGTTTAGGCGATTCTCTTGGCTCAGCCTCCCCAGTAGCTGGGACTACAGGTGCCTGCCACAACGCCTGACTATTTTTTTTGTTGTAGTTTGGCCATGGCTGGGTTTGAACCCACCACCATCGGTATATGGGGCCGGCGCCCTGCTCACTGAGCCACAGGCGCCTCTCTCATTGGTTTCTTAACAATAAAAACAATTATGAAATATCCCTAGGTCAAAATGGCAAAAAGATATGTATAGAGTATTCTAGAAAGAAAAGATAAGCTGTACTGCCATTTGTGATTTAAATTTAAAGAAATTATTTTGAAGGACTTAGATGAAACAGGCACTTATCAGATGACTGATAACTTACAAAATGTGTAATCACTTTAAAAATAAACGTTAAAAAAATAAAATTGCTGACAGATTCGATGTAGAAGGTAAAATCAAAAAGGACTCCGAGGTTTCTGGATGAGTAATTTGTTAGTTGATAACTGTCTCTTACGGAGATAAGGACAACTGAGCAGGGAATAACGTAAACACTGTGCATAGGAACTAAAAACTCAATTCTGGACATGCGAAGTTTGAGATGGGCTTAGTCTTCCTGACTCTGGATAAGGTAAACACAATGTGGTTCTTTATGAAAAGAATGTGACCTAGATTGACACAATGACAAATTAAAAATTAATAACAGAAAAGGGGGAAAGAGGGAAATTTGTAAAAGAACTTCCAAAGAAAAAAGCACAGAATTTTTGTGTTTCTTAGAGAATCTGTATGAAACTTGCAAATTATTACACTATGAAATAGGTACAGGATTGTTGCTACCTTATTATAGATGAGTAAACAAAAAGTAGAAAACTTAACTCATTTAAAAATACACAGCTAATAAGAGAAGATAGGATTACATGAATTGAAATAATTAATGGTAAATGGAGGTAAATATTACCTTATTTTGTACCAAACAGTAAAGTACTGTCTCCTAGTTCCAACCCTGTCTTCTACGTTCTGGCTGATGACGCCAGAGCTAGAACTCTGCAGTTCTGCTTTGCCAGCTGCTCCCTGGTAGGTTCTGCCAGTAGGGGGAGCTAGATAGAGACTGTAAGGGAAAAGAGATTTGCTCCTTGCTACCTACTTCCCACACCTTGGCTGAGCAGTTGCCTCCCAGAGGAAGGAAAATATGGTGTGGTTGCTTTGGAAAAGACATTGGCAATTTATTTTAAAAGTTAAACATAAATTATATGATCCAGCAATTCCAATCTTATGTACCCAAGAGAAATTAAGACATGTCTATACCAAGACTTCCATTTAAATGCTCATAAGAAACATTATTCGTAATAGCCAAGGATTGGAAATAACCCAAATGTTCACCAACTGGAGAACTGATAGACCAAATGCAGTATCCTGAGGTACAGTTCACCGAGGAAAGCTGCACATTAAGTGAGTCATTCTTTCATTTTATTTACTACTTTAAAAATAATCATTTGGTTATCTAACATTGACCAATGATAACCAATAAATGTTTAAGTGGTTTTTTTTGAGTAATCATGATGAATTCATTGATTGAAGCATATATGATGTGTTTAGCTTCTATTCTGAATAGCTTTTAAATTAATGCATATCATGTAAAATACAGAAAAGAAGAAAAACACCCATAATTATATGCTCCAGAGGTAATCACTGTTAACATTTTGGGTTGTTTCTTCCCAATCTTTTTTCTAATTATATAGTTTTATCGGATAAGAACATACTAGATTCTGAACATTTTAGCATTTCTTCAACATGTATGTCAACACCTACCAGGTACACTAGAAAAGCAAAAAAAAAAAGCAGTCTCTGGCCTTTCAGTAGTTCAGAGTACAGGCAAAACTTACTAAAGGCAGAATACAAATGTCTACATACAATAACTAAGAAAATGCCATGAAGGCTACGTTGAACAGTTTGATGAGAATATTTCAGATTGTATATGTAACCAGAACATTGTAACCCCTTGATTGCACTAATGTACAC
>CAUYPK010159134.1:0-47170 GCA_963574355.1 Loris lydekkerianus | reverse complement strand
TTTGTTTTTAGACTGGCTTTTTTTTGGTTTTTTTTTTTTTTTTTTTTTACTCTTTTTACTGTTTTAGTTTTTTTTTTTTTTTTTTTTTGTGTTTGTTTTTTTTAATTTTTTTTTTTTTTTTTTTTTTTTTTTTTTTTAGTGAATCTATTTTTTTTGTGTGTTGTTGTAACCATGAGTCTTATACAAGACACATTTTACCCACACAACAAGTTATTTTAAAGACCAAGCATAGTGGTCCATGCCTATAATCCCAGCACTTTGGGAAGCTGAGGTGGGAGAATTACTTGAGGCCAGGAGTTTGAGATCAGACCAGGTAACATAGTGAGGCCTCATCTCTACAAAAAAAAAAAAATAATAATCTAACCTTGGATGTCTTGTTCGCTGATCCGGAGATCAGTCAGGAAGGTTGTGCGGTGGGGGGGTGGGCACAGGAGTAAGAGGATGACCTGCCCGGGATCTGCGAGCTTCCTCTTGCCCTCCCCTTCAGACTTCCACTTGGCAGCACCTTCTGATGCCCTTCACTCTAAGGTGCTCAGGGAAATGACCCCCTGCAGGAGGATTCTCAGAAATGCTGCTCTGGCTACCCAGGAGCCATGAGCCCTGCAACACCGTCCTGCCTGCCTCTGCCATAGAAAGTCCTTTCGAAGAAATGACCCTGGTGAGGGGCACCTGGCTATGGAGATGGAGTTTCATTCTCCATTGAGGAAGAACTGGTTTACTCTGTGGCTGGATGGGATATTGGGCTACTGTCAGGATAAGACAGCACAGGATGAGGAAAGCCGTGTGCTCATCCACTTCAACTTATGCGACGTAAAGATTGGCCAAGTGTGCCATGATGTGCAGCCCCCAGAGGGCCAGAGCCGAGATGACCTACTGGAAGGTTCCCACCTGCCCTATGCTCAGAGACCCGGGATGATGCCGTAGTGTGGAAGACAGCTCTGCTGGAGGCAAACTCCACCCCAGTGCGCGTCTGCAGTCCAGACCAGGATTATGAAGAGGTGGTGCCCCCCAGTGCACACGAGGCCACATACAACCACAGCTACTACGGACCGCCCTGTGCAGGCCCTGGTGTGACACACATGATGTGCAGGAGGATCTCTGCTGCATCTCAGGCCCCCGCAGGCCATAGGCATGCCGGCGGAGCCGCTACTGGTGCAGCCCTCAGCTGGCTTATGTGGTCTCCCTGCTGGTTCTGAGCCCTGGGACTAGGAGCACTGGACCCTGCACACAGACAGCTAGAACAGGCTTCCCCCTGGACCCCACCCTCCACCCTCCACCATCCAAGCCCTTCCCCACCTTGGCCCTTCCCTCTCATTAGATCTTTCTGGGCTTGGACTCTTCCTCCCACTCCCATCCTCACACCCACCCCAGGAAGAAGCTATGATCCCAGGCACAAACATCGGTCAAAATCTTCATATCTATTGCTAGACACCCGAGAAATCTGAAAAAGGCAAATATTGTTAAATTTTCTTCAAACACAGTAGGACACAGCAAATACAACTTCATTTGGCTTCAAGTTCCCCAGGCACTGGAGACACAACATGAGTTGGGTTGTCTGTTCTGTCCCCAGGGAGCTTCAGGGCTAGAGAGAAAGATAGCAGTAAACAAGCACTTGACAAAACTGCAGAGGTGTTAGTCCTTTGACAAGAACACATGGAGGCAGGGAAGGAGGCAGGTAGGCTGGGACTACGGTTATTGGCAAGTCTACAGACCTGGGAATGTCATGGCATGTCCAGGAAATTAAAGGGGAGTTCATTTGGGCTGGGGTGGAGGCAGAGATCTTATCATGGTGAGCCCCTACTCTAAGGAGCTTGCTGGGCGAGTAAAGGGGAGAAGTGAACTTTCTATGGAGGGAAACTTCATGGTTGTGCCTTTATGGAATATATTGCCGGTTTTAATACTAACACATGGCCAAACCCAAAACACCCCATCCTTCCCACTAGCAGCTTCCTTGGTCTCCTTTTACCCATGACCACTGAGCTGAACCTGGCAACTCCTGGTTGGGGGACAGGCGAGTTGTGTTTGAGACTGCGGGCCCTAGGAAGTTGCCTCCATCAGAAATTGCCTTCCTGATCCCAGGAGCTCTGCCTTCTGTTCCCAACTATGACTGTCCCCATCTCAAGGTTTTGTCTCTTCCTTCATTAGGGAAGATGGCAGCATTCCCTCTGGGGCCTGATCTACCCTGCACTGGGCTGGAAAGCCCCACATATACCTGCCTTCATGTGGCCATGCAGTCTCCCTGTTTGGTCTTCTTCCGTCCCTTCCTCCATCCTATCCCAGTCATCAGTAGAAATGATAACATTACTGCCCATGAAAGTTCTCCTGCAAATGGGGGCTCCATTGGTTCTACTGAAGAGACTAATAAAATGTGGTTGTCTCTAAAAAAATAAAAAGAAAGAAATGAAATGAAATTATCCAGGTATACTACTTATAGTTCTAGCTACTCAGGACAGGAGAATCCCTTGAGCCCATGAGTTCAAGGTTGCAGTGAGCTATGATCGCATCATTATACTCCAGCCTGGATGGTAGAGCAAGACCCTATCTCAGAAAAAGTAAAAGAAAATCAAGGTATAACAATTCACCTTAGATCACAAAGAATAGACATGAAGAAAGAGAAAGGCTACATTTTTAACTCCATCCCCCCAACATTTTGACTTTTAATTGTTTCAATTTACATATTTTTATACTGCCTATCTCTTAACAGGTTGCTGCAGCTGTTATTGTTTTTGATAGATTTGTCTTTGGGGTTTCATAATAGAGTTATAAGAGGATTACACACCACAATTACAGGATTTGAGTATTCTGTGTTTGTGTGTGTAATTTTACCAGTGGGTTTAATACCTTGAGGTATTTTCTTTTTGCATATTGGTGGAGTTTTCTTTTTTAGATTGAAGAGCTCTCTTTCACATTTCTTGTAAGGCAGGTCTGGTAGTGGTGAATTCTCTCAAATTTTGTTTCTCTGGAAAATACTTTCTCTTGTATTCATATCTGAAGGACAATTTTGTTGAATACAGTATTCTTGAATGAGATTTTTGTGTTTTTTTTTCTTTCAGGACTCTGAAAATGTCATTCTACTCACTCCCGGCTCCCTGGTTCTCCTAGAGAGGCCTCTTGTTGGAAGAATTGAAGCTCCTTTATATATTATTTGTTTATTTTTTTTTTCTCTTGCTGCTTTTAGGATCCTCTCTTTGTCTTTGACCCTTGAGAATTTGATTATTATATGAATTAAGATAGTGTTATTTGGATCAGATCTGTTGGGTGTCCTCTGATCTTTCTGTACCTGAATTTTGTATCTTTTTCAAGTTTTAGAAAGTTTTGTCTTTATTTTTTTGAATAAACTTTCTACTCCTTATTCTTGTTCCCCCTTGAACAGTAATAGTGTGTGAATTTTTTTTTTTTTGAGGTAATTTTCTGTATCTTGTAGGCAGTCTTTATTCCTTATCTTTTTTTATTTTTTCTTCTCTTACATGTATTTTCAAATAGCCTATCTTCAAGCTCACAGATTTTTTCTTCTTCTTGATCTATCCTTGTATTAAGAGTCTTGAATGAATTTTTTGTTTCAGCAAATGTTTTTCTTAGTTCCAAGATTTCTATTTGTTTGTTCGTTTTTTATTTCAATCTCTTTGTTAAATTTCTCTGATAAATTTCTGAATTGCTTTTCTTTGTTATCTTGGCTATCACTGAGTTCCTTAAAACTGCTATTTTGAATTCTTGATCAGAGAGCTCATTTATTGCCATCTCATCACGGTCAATTGTTCATTCCTTGCTTTGTCCAGTTAAGGAGGTCGTGGTTCCATTTGCTGTTGTTTCATGTAGATGCATGTCTATGTCTTTGGATTGAAGGAGTAGCTATTTGTTCTTATCTTCTTTATATGGCTTGTTTTGGTTTTTATTTGGTATATTTTTTAGGGATTCTGCGGCAGCAAGTTGCTACCTCCTTTTTAGTTCTAGGTATCACCTTAAGCCCAGGTTCATCTTGATTCTAGCAAATGATCAGAGTGCTGCTCATCTGGAATAGGGGAGGTCTCAAAGGAAATATTCTGCCAGTGTAGGAAGGGTGGCTAGGGGCTCATGCAGGAGACTTAAGTAACATAACTCCTAGAGTATGGTGCTCTGAATAGCCACTCTAATTTGGCATCTGATTTGGCTGAGCTATAAATCAAAATAGGATGGTTGTCCCACCTTCCCCTTTCTCTGCCTATCCTCAGGGTATTTCTCCTTTCAGGCATTTATGATGCTTCCCATGGGTTAAGGCAGGGAAAGATCTCTTGCAAAGGAAGCCAAAGTGAAGGGGAAGCTGTTTATCCACCACAGTGTCATGTTTTTTAGTGTAGTAATCATAAATTGTGAGGAAACTTTCTGCATGCTTGGTACTGAGCAGAACTGGGGGAGAGGCATGGTGGATGTGGAAGTCTGATTCTCTCACCACCTGCTCAGAGTTTTTTCACTTCTCGGTGGCCCCAGAAATGGTCTCATCCTCATATTTGAATTCTGGGATACTGCTGTTGACAATCTCAGTGCTGTATATATTTTTTTCTGTTTTCTATGCAGGTGATTGAAGCCAGTTTTTATGCCATCATTTTGAAATTAGACTTTCCAAATAATTTATTTAAGATTATAATTAACTGTTTCTTGAGAATTTGGTGAAATTCAATTGTAAAACCACTTGCAATTTCTGGAGGAGGAAAGATATTTAACTTCAATTTTAATCTCATTAATATTTACTAGTCAATTCAGGTTCTCTCTTTTTTTGTTTCCAGTGTTGATTTTGGCATTTGGGGTGTGTGTGTGGGGGTGTATTTATTCATTTGATTAAGTATTCAGATATACACCTTCTAAAATAATAGCTTCATTGAAATATAATTCACATAACATAATAAATAACATTCACCCTTTTAAAATGTACATTTTCCGTGGCTAGTCACAAAGGTATGCAAGTATTAGATAGTGGTCATCACCACTATCTAATTTCAGAACATTTTCGTCATCTCAGAAAGAAACCCCATGCCCAGTAGCAATCATTTTCCATTCCTTTCTGACTACCCAAAGTCCCAACTCCTGAAAACCACTAATCAATTTTCTATCTCTGTGGATTTACTTGTTTCAGACATTTCATATAAATGGAATCATATTCTATGCCATCTCTTGTGTCAGTCTTCTTTTGCCTATCGTAATGTTTCATGTTTGACCCATGTTGTAGCATGTATCATTATTTCACTTCTTTGTATAATATTCCATCATATAGATATTTTGTTTATCCCCTCACCAGTTGCCAGGTATTGGGTTTGCTTCCATTTTTGGCTGTTATTAACAATACTGCTATGAACATAATTGTTGTTCAACAACTGTTCTGAGTTCCTAGGTGCATCCTGCTGCCTCAGCCACCACCACACAAAAACCCGCACGTTACTTTCCTATGATCACAGAACTAAAGGGTAAATGTCAGAGGGCTCCTGGATGTTTGCTACAGGGCCACTGGCAATGTGTGCTTTGACTGAGGGTGGCAAGCACTCCTGGTTGTTAAATTATCAGCCCTGGGTCTTTTCATGCAAGATTTCTTTTGAATAAAGGGCTCCACAGTGTTGAAAATTAGAAAATCATCAACAATCCAATTCCTTTATGTTGTACTTGAGTAAATTGATATCTGGAAAGGGTATATTGGTTTTTTCAAAATCATATACGTAATTTGTTCAAAATCACACACACAATAAGTGACAAACTCAGGATTGGAAACTCTTTCTTCTTCCTCAGTCTAATGTGCTGTCCACTGCACTTAAATAAACCAAATCAATAAAACCCAACAGTTATGTCTTTCTGATTAATGCCCAAATCTGAGCATCTTAGAGTCTGTGGGGACTTCTTTCCCAGAAAGATAAAATAAAAAACAGGCTGGAAATAGGAATGCTATCACAGTTTTAATCCTGCCAGAAATAGGTAAAACAAAATGAAAACAAAAACAAAAACCAACACAGTTCCTTTATCATATGATATTGGCTGTCTTTATTCTAAAGAAAACCTGACACTATCTTGTGCTGGCAGCTTCCCCCTGTGAGAGCCTGGAAAGTCCATCTGAAGCAAATTATTTCTGCAGCATGTGTTATGAGAACACCTATTGTCTCCTTCCACATCTGTGGCTGCACTCCCCCATTTGCTGAGTTGGAGGTGTGGTCTGTGGTCTTGACTAGAAGATCCTCTTTGGGCTGCTGTGCCTGCAGCAGATTATGTATTTATTGTGTATTTTTATGTAGATGGCCCAGCACCAGCTGTTCCCGAGGAAGTCCTATAAAACAGAAAGTAGGCCGGATGCTCCAGGAAGCTGGGAGGTGAAAGACAAGAAGTTTCAAGGAGATGCTGCCTCAGCAGAAGCGTTTCCTCCCTTTTCTCGGCCATTTACCTTCCTCTTCCTTTTCAGTCTCTCTTTTTCTCAGACACTCTACCTTCTCCTAGCTCTTTTATTGCCCTGAAAAGGGTGCATTCATTCCACTGAAGTACTCACCTGTTGCCTCCGCTGGCAGGTGAGGCTTCAGGCTCCAAGCAGGCAACTGGACCTATAGCTTCACACCACTGGAGAGCAGGGCTTGCCTCCTCTGGGTCACACCTTAGTTCCTAGTTTGAATGAGTGGCAGTGTTTGGGGAGACATGTGTAAAAGTCTAAAATTGTGCTTGGGGCAGATGGCACAAATCAGCAACTATACCCTTCTGAACACAGACAGGCAAACAAAGAAATAAGAATCTGGGTAAATGAAATATAGATCTTCTATATGGTACTCAATAGAATAGTATACAATCAGCGAGAATTGCATTTTTGAAGATTTTTTAATGATGTGGGAAAATGTTTACAAAATTATATCAGGTGAAAAAGTCAGATACAAAATTGTATAGAGATTTTGAGCTCCAAGGTGTAAAAACAAGTATGTGTGTGTACAATGTGTACAATTTATTTTTTCTGTGTGTGTGTGTGTGTGTGTGTGTGTGTGTGTGCGTGCTTAGGACAAAAAAAAACTATAAGGAAAAACACCAACAAAATATTAACATTGAGATTCTTTTGATATCTGCAGGGTCTGTAGTAATAGCCCCTGCTTCATTCTGATGTGGATAATTTTTGTCTTCTTTCTTCCTTTCATTGTCAGTTTTGCTAGATGTTTGTCAATTTTATTGATGTTTTCAAAGAATTCATTAATTTTTCTCTATTGTTTTTCTATTTTCAGTTCTATTGATTTCTGTTCTTCCTAATTTATTTTCTTCTATTTGTTCTGGGTTTAACTTGTTCTTCTTTTTCCATTTTCAAATGTGTTAATCTAGTGCTATAAATTTCCTTCTCAGCACTGCCTTGATTGTGTCCCAGAAATTTCAATACATTGTATTTTTTTATTCCCTTTGAGACTTCTTTGACTCATGGATTATTTAGAAGAACATTAGTTAATATACAAGGGTTTGGAGAATTTTCTATTTTCTTTATGCTATTGAATTTCTAGTTCAATTCCATTGTGGTTAAGAACATAGACTGTATAATTTTAATTGTTTTAAATTTTTTGAGATCTGTTTTATTGCTCATGATATGATCTATATTGGTATATATTTCATGGTCTCATAAAAATGTGTATTCTACTTTAGTTGGCTGGTGTGTGATTTAAGTGTTAATTAGATCCTGTCAATGGTGGCATTGTTGAGTTCTTCTATATTCTTGCTGATTTTATTTATTTATTTGTTTGTTTTTTTTTTAATTGGTTCAGGTTCATCAAGAGTATGAGGAATTAGGTTATATCACTTGCATTTGTTAGGTAAAGTCCCTCTTATCGTTGTGTCCTGCCCGTAAGAGGTGTACCGTACACCTTAACCCCTCACCATCTCCCTCCTTTCTCCCCTGTCCCCACTCCCTCATTTCCCCACCTTGAATTGATTTGAGTTTTTCTTTTACATGGGTATTTATTAGATTGTTTACTAGCTTCATATTAGAACTGAGTACATTGGATTCTTGCTTCTCCATTCTTGTGATATTTTACTAAGAACAATGTGTTCCAACTCTATCCAAGTTAATACAAAAGATGTAAAGTCTCCATCTTTTTTAATAGCTGAATAGTACTCCATGGATACATATACCACAGCTTGTTAATCCATTCCTGGGTTGGTGGGCATTTAGAGTGTTTCTACATTCTGGCCATTGTAAATTGAGCTGCAATAAACAGTATAGTGCAACAGTATAGTCCTCATGATAAAATGATTTGTTTTCTTCTGGGTAGATGCCTAGTAATGGGATTGCAGGATCAAATGGGAGGTCTAATTTGAGTTCTTTGAGGATTCTTCATACATCCTTCCAAAAAGTTTGTATTAGTTTGCAGTTCCCAAAACAGTGTAAAAGTGTTCCCTTCTCTCCACATTCACGCCAGCTTCTGTAGCTCCGAGACTTTGTGATGTGAGCTATTCTTACTGAAGTTAGGTGATACCTCAGGGTGGTTTTGATTTGCATTTTTCTAATGATCAGGGACAATGAGTATTTTTTCAAATGTTTGTTAGCCATTCATCTGTCTTCATCAGAAAAGGTTCTGTTTGTATCTCTTGCCCAGTGGTAGATGGGATTGTTTGATCATTTTTTTGTTCATTAATTTGAGCTCTCTGTAGATTCTAGTTATAAACCCTTTGTCAGATTCATACCTTGCAAATATCTTTTCCCATTCTGAAGGTTGTCTTTTTGCTTTATTTGTCGTGTCCTCTTGCTGATTTTATATCTAGTTATTCTATTAGTTGCTCAGAAAGGGTGTTGAAGTATTCAACTGTAAATGTAAATTTGTCAATTTCTCCTTTCATTTCCATTATGTATATGCTCTGTGTTTGGTGTACACACACTCACTTAAGACTGCTTTATCTTCTCGGTGGGCTTATGCTTTTATCATTATGTAATGCCTCTGTCTAGTCTTCTTTGTTTCCATGTTTATGAATAACTTATTTAACAGTGAAAAATCTGACTTCCATTTTTCTCGATTTCTTAACTTTCACGTGACCAATCTCCCAACCATACCACCTAGCTCTCCTGTCTGCTGCCTCCATGCAACCCTGCAACACTGCAGCCTCCTTAGCCATGGGGCAAGACACCACCCCCATACCACACAAATGCACACCATTCCCTTGATTCTCAGATTCTAGTCTTAACAGTCCTTCTATGGAAGAAAGGACAGAGAGTAGAGAAAGGAAGAGAGGAAAAGAGGGAAAGGCCCTACTCTGCTTTTAGACATCAGAGATGTATTAACAGATAAAAAAAGCAAACAACAAAATTACAAAATCAGCTTAATGACTTCCCTGGCAGGTTTATCTATAAGCTTGGCGCAATGATTTGTCCAGAAGATGCAGCTTCCCTACCAAGCTGTAGCCCTCCAGTCCAAAATGAAAATGCAGCCTCTATGACAGCTAAGTGAGGATTGTTTTGTGGTTGGGCTTTTGTTGAGATGATTTGTGCAGGAGAACCCCTTTCTGGGGTGGAGGGAGTGGCAGAACTGGGGCAGGTGTCCTGTTGGACACAGGAGCAGAGGTAGTGGGATGCAAAGGTTAGTCCTGGAAGGAGTCCTGGAGATTATAGAGTCCAGCAGTTCCTGACTTCTTGCCCTTGGTTATACATAACAAGGATGATGACCTTCTTAAGCCTTGTGCATGGGATGTGCCTAGATGATAGGCAATTGCATAGACATGACTGACTCTGAGTTATATAAAAATTCCATCACACAGCCAGGTGCAGTAGCTCACACCTGTAATCCTAGGACTCTGGGAGGCTGAGGTGAGTGGATCACCTGAGCTCAGGAATTCCAGACCACCTTACGCAAGAACGAGACCCTGTCTCTAAATAAAATTGCTGGGTGTTGTGGTAGGCACCTGTAATCCCAGCTACTCACAAGGCTGAGGCAAGAGAATTGCTTGATCCCAAGAGTCTGAGGTTGCTATGAGCTATGATGCCATAGCACTCAACACCAGGGCAACTGAGTGAGACTCTGTCTCAAAAAGAAAAAAAATTAAAAAATCCATCATACGGTTCTACCTTTTTTCTTCCAAAGACAGAAATTTGCCAGAGTGTCATGGTGATGAAGCTGAGACTGGTGACCTGAACCAATACTTCATTTTACACATGAGAAGCCAAGTCCTGGAGAACTTAAATGAAAGCTCACAGACAGAACTCAAGATTTTTTCCCCTCTATCATTCCTCCTTCCGCCATAGGTCCAGAAAGCTCCAAATTAGAAATTCTGAAGATCCCAGCTGGATCTTAACAACTTCCATGTTGCTATACTGCTTCTGGAATTGTCACGGAGCGCCTCAAACATGCCCATCTGTGCTTTAGGACCTGCGTAATCACTTTTTGGTTTTAATCAGATGAATTTAACTAGAAACATTTGTGGAAAGTTTGGATTGTAAATTAGATCTTAGTATGTAAAACAGTCCTTTAAAAACAATTGTCTATGAAGCTTTCTCTGAAAATGATCCTCCCTTTGGAATTCCTGGATTCTACTTGGGTCTTCTTGGAATATTATTAAATCCTGAGTTCATACATCCAAAGCATTTCAGAGAGGACCTCACATATAGTAGTAAGCACCCACAAAGTTGGTGACTGTTGGAGGGGCAAGATAGTGTACTGGTTAGGAGTGTGAATTCTTGTTTTTACTTATTTATTTTTTTGAGACAGAGTCTCACTCTGTGGCCCTGGGTAGAGTGTTGTGGTGTCATAGCTCACAACAACCTCCAACTTTTGGGCTCAGGAGATCCTCCACCTGTCACAAGCCTGGCTAAGTTTTCTATTTTTAGTAGAAACCAGGTCTTGCTCTTGCTTAGGCTGGCCTGAAATTCCTGAGCTCAATCGATCCACCCACCTGGGCCTCCCAGAGTGCTAGGATTACAGGAGTGAGCCACCGTGCCTGGGCAGGAGCCTGGGTTCTTGAACCAGATTACCTAGGTCTAAGGGCTGTCTCCTGCTTATGAAGCTTATATAAATTCTGATCCAGCTATTGAGTTGTGGGAACTTGGGAGAGTTACCTCTGTGCCTCAGTTCCTTCTTTACAAAGTGTTACATAAGGGCCTGGGAAGTGTTAGCTCCTGCTGTTACACCAGCCCCTCCGCTTTCCCTCCCCAGAGAGTTGTAGGTGCTTAGGGAGCCTCCCAGCTCTGCCTCCAGAGGACTGGTCTGCAGACGCAAACCTTCATCCTGACATTCGCTGGGGGTCTGTGGGCACTGCCTGGATGCTGTCAACTCATTTCAAAATGAAGTCACTAAATACACCAGTGTCTGGGTGGGGCCCTGTTCCAGGTAGGGAAGATGCTTCTTTTAGAAAGGCTTTGGTGGGGATTACCAACCAAAGCTTAGCCTCTGGCAGAGTCGGAGGAGGCTCACCCCCCCCCCCCTTTTCCCTGTGCTGAGGCATGAACACCCCTGGACCCCCTCAGGCATAGTGTGAGTGAAAGCGGATGAGAGGCTGGGCAGTGTTTCCTGAAGGGGTCCTTCTTGGCACTTGGGAGTCTCACCCTGAGGCTCCTTGCTTCCCTTCTGCATTCTAGTCTCGCCCTCACTCCTCTGCAGGTGAAAACAACAGAAGGATAGGGAATAAGCAGAGGAAGGGCCCATGTGCGAGACGCTTGCTCAAGAGGCTTCTGAGCAAGCAGGCAGTGAACACAGTCACCTTGACTGCAAACCCAGCATCGCAGACTGAGCTTCACCCACGCAGTGGTCCCTGGAGGGGGCTGGTTTATGAGCTTCTCATCCCCAGTGCCTGAGCAGGTCATATCAGGAATGACCAAGTTTGTATTTAGAAACTTTGAATGGCAGTTTGATAGAGTAATTTTATTCTTGTTGAATCTAATAACAAAAAATTAGGACTTGTGATTAAACCCTTGTGGAAATTGGCTGGTGAGAGGCCTAAGAGAACTTTCTGGATGATGGAAATTTTCTGTTTCTTAATACAGGTGGTGGGTATATTGCTGTTTACTATAGAAAGAAATTCTTTCAACTTTTTGATATGTTTGAAAATGTTCACAATAACAACTTGGGAAAATATTAGGGCTTGTATTTTGTATGTCTTTTTTAATAATAATTTTAATGGATGTGTATGATCTGCAAAGCACTTCTATGGTTTTCCGTGCAGAGCTTTAATTATTCTTAATTGAAGAATTGATGGAGCACCTACTATGTAAAACTGTGCCAAAGAGATGAATGTGACAGTATCTTGAGCTTCATGTGAGCTTATGGAAGCCATTACAAAGACAGTTACACATTTTCTACACCTGTCGAGCATGTATTAGAAAACTCTGCCCATTCAATATCATCATCAAAACATAGACAATGACCAACCAGTTATTAATAGAAATGGTTCCAGTATCAAGAGGGTCTGGTTACTCCCACAAATTCACAGAGCAATAGTGTAGCATCAACTGAGCCCTCACCACAGCCTGCAACAGTGCTAAGCCTTTGACACAAATAAGCTCCTTCCTCTCCACAGGGCTGTGAGGTGGGTACTGTTATTATCTCAGTGAGGTACCAAGAGGAAGTCACTTGCCCAGTGTTACAGAGCTAGTAAACAGCAGTGCCCAGCTGCAGACAGAGGGCTTCACAGTCTCTGCTCTTAAACATAATGCTACAGTGGAAGGCACTAAAACTCTGTAAGGTGTCGGGCAGCACCTGTGGCTCAGTGGGTAGGGTGCTGGCACCATATACCAAGGGTGGCGGGTTCAAGCCCAGCACCAGCCAAACAGCAACAAAACATAGCCAGGAGTTATGGTGGGCACCTCTAGTCCCAGCTACTCTGGAGGCTGAGGCAAGAGAATCTCCTAAGCCCAGGAGTTGGAGGTTGCTGTGAGCTGTGTGATGCCACGGCATCCTACCAAGGGAGTGAGACTCTGTCTCTACAAAAAAAAAAAAAAATCCGTAAGGTGCCAATGTGAGCACCTTTTCCCAGTCAGCATTGGGCGGCACCTGTGGCTCAAAAAGAGTAGGGCACTGGCCCCATATACTAGAGGTGGCAGGTTCAAACCCTGCCCTGGCCAAAAATTAAAAAAAAAAAAAAAACGCCAGCACTCCCTGAGAAAGGCAGAAAAGACCAGGAAGTTCTACATTTTTATTCAGTTCTGAGGAAACTGAAATATTCTAAAATTCCTTTGTGAGTTTTATAAATGTTTTCCTATCTCTTAATCATTCACACTTTTGTGCGGTCCTGCCGAGCCTCAGTGCCTGGGCTATGCAGGGATTAGCTGTGGGAACTCCCATAGCGTGCCTACTGCTCAGATTCTACCTTCATTTGGGGGTGTTGTCATTCAAAACTAATTAGGTAAAAGCACATTGGAAGAATTGGCATCTCTGAGTAATTTTAGAAGTGCAATTCTACCAAAACAAAAAATGTCTATGTGTGGGAGTCACATTACAAAACTCCATGCAAAGGTCTTATCGGTTATAGTAATAGATACTCAGAGGGGAAGCAGCTTCAAAGGAATAAAATACATTCTCACACACGCACAAAACAATTTTCTTTTCAAATGCCAAGGTAATGTAATGATTTAGACAACATAAGTACCAAATGCCTGCACTTGAGGAAAGGGATATATGGAATATTTTTGTCTGAAAAATGATCACAAGGAGCAAATCCCCTAGGAAATTCCTCTTGTTCATTCCCCTTTGCCAGAACATTTCCATCATGTTCTGAGTTTCCAAGGGAAAGATTGAGTTTAAGAGAAGGTCTATTGGACCTAGCTGTCCACTGTGGCAAAAGTACCCAAGCAAGGCTCACAATGTAGGGCACCCTGGTTTGGCTTCCCGGCATGTGAACCCTGCTTTCTCAGCATTCTGGGTGGTCGGGCTCTGGCAGATGGACCCACACTCACTAAATACTTGGATGCTTAGAGACAAACACAAAGGCCAATGCATTGCTTTCTGCAGGAAAATGATCTGGTGGAAAATGATATAACTGGATCATGGGTCAGAGTCTTCCTTCTTGATAGATAGTCCACTTAGGAGAACAAGTGGCTTGGTGAAGACGGGGAAGAGTGGCTAAGTCCAATGTTGCCTAACTCTTTATAGTTGTGGAACTGTTCGTTCCAACCACAACTTACCCTGGAATGGTCCATCTGTCTCCATTTCCCCTCCCCCACCGGTGCTAGACTTTGACCAAAAGCACTCCTTCCCACTGGCCCCAGACCAGTCTCAGAATCTTTTTCAAGCAGTGGATGGAAAAGAAAGGAAATTCAGAGACTCCTGGAGAAGGGACACCCAGGCAGAGTGTCAGGGCATAAGCAACTGGGCCTGTGGATTCCAGCAGCAGCACTCACAGAATTGAGTGGGGAAAGAGAGTCCTGAAGGTGTAGCACATAGGTGCTGGGCAGGATAGTCAGTGAGGTGGTGGCCAGCTGAGCAAGATCCACATGGCTCAACAGCTTGACATGCCATCTTGCAAGGTAGGTTAACCTTGGAGTGGCTTTTCTCTTCCCATTTAGGATGTTGTTTAGATGGCTTAATCACAGCACACACTTCCACGTGACCTGGTCAGCGGGCGCCAGATGGCTGTGCACAACAGACACTTCTCGTGCCTTCCCTAGGGTTCCAGGGGACAGGAAGGGATGAGTGCCGCGGTCATTATGTTTCCTGCCTTAGCGAACTAGTTGGAAATGAGGATTCCTCCATTCTGTGTGTCACTCTGGGGAACGGTGCCCGTGGATGCAATGGACCAGAATGGAGGGCACGCCCATTCCCTTCCCAGTATGCCTTTCTTTGGTAGTGCCATGTGGCGTCCAGACATCACATGGCAGCACCTGTGTGTGGGAGGCGAGCATTACTGCTCATGCCTTGACACTGGCCAGATGTTGACATGAGCCGGCTCTTTGTCTCCTCGCTGACTAGCTCAGGACAAGGACAAAAAGATGAGAAGAATTTTATGGAAATTGTAGATTCCCTTTATAGGCTTGACCTCAAAGACTGTCTGATGCATTCATTTTCACAGATTTTATTTTTGCTTGTTTATTCTCTCAACTAGTCTTGGGAATTCTATTTCATAGCATATTGCGCCTATTTTTATTTTCCAAACCAGATTTAGCAATTACATTTCATTTAACAGTTCAATTGAACTTGGTGCAAACTGCCAGCTCTCCAAGGTCCAAATAATGCAGGTCCACTTGGAATTCTGTCAGGCCCAGGGGGCAGGTGAGGGTTGGTGGATTCTTTTTGTGTCATTTCTGCATTGCTACTGAGACAAAAATAATACATCCCAAGGCTTACGTTGGCATCGCTCTGCAAGTTAAGCTAACACTAACTTTTATTTGTGAAAAATTTGATAGATTTTACCTTTCCACAATACATTCACCAAATAGGCTTTGTGAAGGTTTAAAATCGGCACCTTTCTTTTCTTTCATAACGTCCAGTCAGCACTTTTTAAGTAGGAAAAGGAGAGGATGTACCAGGAGAGACAAGATGAGGGTCCTTACTTTAAATAAACGACACAGCTTTATTACTTCCTGTGGTTGTCTTGTAATAACCTTGAGAGACCAGAAGCTTTTAGAGATTCACATTGGCCGTGTCATACATCATTCCCAAGGCCATTTTGGCCTCTCAGATGATTGCAGAAAGATGAGGGTATTGATCAATTTCTTCCCTATCTTCAAATCTGTCTAAATGAATATGAGAAAATGCATCCTTTTAGTTAGTAATAGATTTATGGTGATATTTCTATTCAGCCAAAGCACAAGTAACACTACAAAGACCAGTGATCACATGGGATGAAATGGTTATATGACTTGCCAACGGCTCTCAGAGGGTTTATGGTGGCCGACTTCCCAGACTGGCGTGTATCTCAGTGCACATCTGGTGGTTGGAAGTTTATTGAGAGTCTGGATTTTGTATTTATAAGGCTTCCATTACCTGTTTTAACTAGGTGTTAACTTGATAAAAAACTTCGCTGATGGTTAGGATTGTCTTTTGCTCACTTTTATGAACTTCTAAAAATATTTTCAAGAGTCAAAATGTGGGAAATGTCTCTTTTTTTCTTTCTTTCCTTCCTGCCTTCCTTTCCTTTTTAAATAAAACGGGGCCAGGTTTTCTGGGGTTAACGTTTTGTAATTTCCTTCCATTGTAATTGTCATGAAAAGTTTAACCTATTTTAAAAGCCTTTGGCAGAAACAGCAGAGTGCTAACAAAGACAAACAGAACAACTCTTCCTTATCATCCCGGTTCAAGCTCCAGTTCCCTCCCAAACAAGTTGTATTAATGTAGAAAAATCCTTTAACTTCTTTGGTATGGGTTCCTTGTTTGTAAGGTGGGAATGATAAAAATCTGCTCTACTCACCTCCCAAGATTGTTGTTAGGATCCAGATCTATTTGAGCACCTTTTATAAAATGTTGGTTTTATGAAATTCTCCAGCAACCCAGACAAGCATTAACTATAAATTACCTCCTTTGGATTCTTTCTTGCTACAGGATAGTCACACACTTATTCTATGCAATCTTATATTTCACCCCATGGGTCAATAGGGCTACAAATTGCTTCTTGCTCTGTTATCTCATTCATACATTCAACTTTTGTCCCAAGTCTGTGAAATACCAATGACTCAGTTCGACCACTAGAGGGAGCAAAGCATTTTCCTTTCCTTTTTCTCAAGACTAGAGTTAATGCTGCCTGAGTCATTAGACAGCTCTTATACCAGCTGAAGCGATAAGTAAATATGTAGAATTACAGGTAAGCTGATGGCTCATTGTATGTATCCCTTTGAAAAAGATCTCAAGGAGGACTTAAAATGTACCTCTCCTTAACTAATTAAAACTAAGTACTTAAAAACATGGATGTATGTATGTGAGTGTACAAATAGTTCCTAACTGTGTATGCTGAGAAGACCCGGAAGTAATGACACCCCAATGGCAGCAAGCACATCTTGCACCCAGATCTTGGTTTCTAAATACCATTCTCTAATAAAAGAAGCCAGGACTCCCTGGAGAAGTGGTCAGTTCCAGGACTACGGCAGGGAAAACACAAGATAAGCTTGGAACATCTTGGGATACCATACAAAATTATGGCTACATGTTAAAGAACACAGAAACCAACTTGAAGGGACTCCTAGTGGCCAAATCTGGAGTGATTTGAGCAATCTGAGCAGCAAATATGTAAATTACTGTTACATAATAACAGTAATAAAATAAATGCTCATGAATCCAACTGATATAAATAAATAAGTAAATAAATAAGGAAGAAGAAATAGTTATTCCTACAGCCTAATTCCAGTTAATAAATGTAAAAGGAATAATAGAAATAGAAAATCACTATGTGACAACAGTAATAATTATTGCTGGCAAGATCCATTAGTGGTTGCTAAAAGTAGTGAGTGAGAGTATGATTAAAAAAACAAAAACATGGATATTTGCATAGTCTCAAAGTACCTACCCATAGATGTTTATTAATTACAAAGGGAAAAATTTAGCTTTATAGTGAAAAAATACAGATACCATACAATGTTAACATACCAGTTGCAAGGCACGTCAACATATTGTGTACCTCCTGATGTGATACTTGGAGAGGGACCCAACAACTTCTGTAGGATTTTGCTGGATATACATAACCTCAGCCTGAATCTTTAGCAATCATAAGAGTAACCCAAATATAGAAGAGTAAAAGATAACTGTCTAGCCTTCTTCAAAGTGACATGCATGAAAGGTTGAGGAACTGTTACACACTGGAGTAGATTAAGGAGACCTAACAACTGAAGGCAATGTCAGATCCTGGACTGGACCATGAGAAGGACAATACTGGGAATAATGTTTGGAGATTATTTAATTGTTTTGTATTAACCAGTAACTAGTGTTAATTTCCTTGTTTGATCATTACACTGTGGTTATTAAGATGCTGACATTAGGAGAAGCAGAGTGAAGGTCTATGTGAACTCTTCTTTCAAAACAAAAAGTTTAAAAGTTGAATTCAAATTAAGAATTGGGAAATGCTTATATGGCACTTTCCCTATGCCTGAAACTGTTCTGCACCATTTTAAATGTTTTAT
Organism: Loris lydekkerianus; assembly: GCA_963574355.1. Classification (NCBI taxonomy): domain Eukaryota; kingdom Metazoa; phylum Chordata; class Mammalia; order Primates; family Lorisidae; genus Loris; species Loris lydekkerianus. The sequence continues at coordinate 29,178 of CAUYPK010159134.1, read as the reverse complement.
CTCATTGCAATAGCTATGTGAGAAACGTATTATAGTAACTCTATATTTTAGCAGAGGAAATTGAGGCAAATAAGTGTTAATCACCCAATATCACATACCCCTTAAATGGTAGAGCCAGAACTTGGCCATAAGCATCTGGCTCCAGAGTCTGTGTTCTCAACATAACATTGGGCTGGCTCTGTGGAAGCACCATACACATTGGTATTCAGCTAAGACATACTTGCTAAGCATTTATAAGGTAAAAAACAGTGTGCCGAAGCTATAGTCTGCAAAATCAAATAGGACAAGGTTTTCTCCTTCAGTAACTTACAGTTTGGAAAGGAGACACAGCAGGATCATCATGAGTAACACCTATTTACTGAGCACTTATTATGCACTTTGTGTATACAATATTCCATTTTTAATGGTAAAAAAAATGAGTCTCAGAAGGATGTAATGACTTTTCAAGGCCACACAAGTAGTAAGTGACAGAGCAAAATCCAGGACTGTAATCATTTATTCAACAAATATTTATTGAGCACCACTGCATTCCAGGTAGTGTGCTGGGTGCTAAGAATGCAACAGACACACTTTTCTTACTGTTCTGTATTCTAATGTTAGGAATATCTTCAGAAACCAGTAGACCCACAGTTCATTCCCTAAAATACAGCTTGAGGGCAGCCATGCAGCTCTTCAAAACAAAGACTCTTGCTTGCCAAAGTTACAAACTGGAGCCTATTCTGAGTGTAATCCCTTGTTCCAAGGGCCTAGCTCCCCCTTGCAATCTGCCCTCCCCTCCCAGTGAGCTACAAACCCACAAAGATAAAGATGGCTTCTCTGTGCCTTGGGGCTTGGCCTTGGCAGACAGCAGGACAAACAAAACTTGGTCATCTGATGAATGTCTGTTTCTAACCATTTGTTTCTTCCTTATCTCCAATAAGAGACAAAGTATTATTTCCTAAGCATTGAGTTCTATGAGTACCAAAAGCCATCAGCCTATTTAACTCTTCCTAAGATTGCTTATTCTAAAACCTCTGAATATGAATGGATACAACAGTAGCCCTTGAAAGGGCCACTGATATATAATTACTTATCCCGACAACATGGATCACACAATGTACAACTTAGCCATGAAGACTTGGAAGCACCCAGACAGAGATGTGGGGGAGCCCAGCCCCTGAAATACAGGTCCATTCTCTTCAGTTTCTTTAGCCCCTCTAGCTTAGACATCCAGGTGTCCACGTGTTGCAATCCAAGGGCAGGCCTGGATGATCCAGCCAGGTCTGAGGGTCATGGGCTTTAGCAAGCCTTGTGTTGCATGAGGACTGTTCTTTGACTCAGTTGCCAAGTTACACTAGACTGAAACACAGATATTTTGTCTTTAAAACTTCTATTTCTCAAGTACAAATAACCAGGACGTACACATGGACCCCTGCATTCCAATCCGTACATGGTATTCTGGGACCTGATTCTGTGCCTTGTGGCCCTACCCGGGACTCTGGGATGAGAAGTTTCATCTGCCTCTTCCTCATCAGGCTTTGTCCATTGACCTTGAGACTGCTTGCTGTCTGGCATCACATCTGCCTTTGCTGTTAGACTTAATTGAGAAAGATTCTCCCTCTTCTAGTGCTCCAGTTTCCTGAGAACCACCATGAGACTGGCCATCTCCAACCTGTCAACCAGTAAATGCCTTCTCATACATTTCAAGCTCAAATGACTGAGAATAATGCAGATCTTGATATGAACAGTAAAATCAGAGAAAGAGAACGTGAGGATATATTTTAAATGTTATGGAACTGATACAATTGCTAAAAGCTACAAACCAGGAGGAGCAATTAAGAATGGAGTTTTAAGTGTGAAGCTTTTGATTGAAATTCTAAAACTAAATTAATCCTCCAAGAAATAGTACTTCAAACCAAGTAGTATTTGATTACTCACAGACAACATGAAACCATGGCCTGTTGCGAGAAATCCAGGCTTGCTGTCCAGCAGGCTCACCCCTTGCTCACTTGACTTGCATCAGTGCAGATTACCAGGTACCCATTCTTTCTTAAGAACATGTTTACAGCTATCTTGGCTTTGGACGTCTATACTGACTGGTCTGAGCCCTTACCCCGATAATTGTAAAGTAGTCAAGACCTCATTCCTGAGTGTTCCAACAGAAGACAGCAATTGTAAAACACCAAAGGGATACTGCATTAAATCTGGCACATCATGGTGAAGCCATTTTTCAAATCTTGTCCTATTAGTTGAGTGATATTATGTGGCCCCAAATATTCCCAGAAGTCACAGGGAGAATTTGAATTACCAATTACACAGAATTGTCGTCCCTAAGTTAAAAACACAGTGATTGGTTGGGTCCTGAAATAATTTCTACAAGTGAGACGACCTTGAGATGTACTCTTAAATTATGTGTAAATCTTGAGCCATTGAGTGCTTCCCTGAATGTTATTTTGACTATAATACCAGAAATGCATACTTTTAAAGTGCACAGTAATTAGAAATTCCTGTTTGATGAAAACTGTTTAGAAATCTATGACTCCTTCAATTAACCTAACACTTCTGAAGGCCAAGATAGCTGTAAACATGTTCTCACAGGGGCCAGAATATTACTCGAGGTCAGTCTGTCTTTATTTTTCCCTAGAAACCACATTTGCTAGGAAGGTACTTCTTATAGACATTAAAAAAACAAATGAATGAAAAACCCAAGTGTTTCATGATTCCCAAATAGCTGGCTCTAAGAAAAATCATAGACAGCACCTTTATGAAGCTAATAAATCTTCTGTCTTTATAAATTACCCTTCCTCCTGTATTCCTTATAGCAACACTAAATGGACTAAGATATTTTATATCATCTAACATGTCTTATATTTGATATATATTATATAAATCATAACATTTGTTTATAATAAATTGTGAACAAATATTGAACTCTAATGATTTTTAATCATTATCTGGGAGAAGTATATAGATATCTCCCATGTACTCTGATAGTTGGAAGGAGAGATGGGTGGACATGTGATAAAACAAGTAAAATAAAGTGATAATGGTAGAATGTCAGCTGTGGGTACGAGGGGCTTTTATTGTAAAGTTCTGTCAATTTTGTCTCAGGCCTGAAGTTTTTTCGAAATAAAAATATTAGATATTTTTACGTAAAATAACAAGAAACATCATAATTCCCTCCTCTGGTACAACAAATATATCTGACTTTAATTTGTTTTTTACATATGCGATGATTATTGATTTGTACCAAATGCCTTTTCAGCATCTACATATATCAAAAGCATTAGTTTTGTTACTATATTATATTAATGTAATGGAGACGTGCTAATTTTGGATCATCATCACGTTTCTGGGATAAAATCTACTTGGTCATGATGATATTCTATTGGGTTGAATTTGTTAAAAATGTATTGGTATTGTTTTAATTGTTCATATGTGAAATTTGATATTTATTTTGATACTAGAATAGTGCAGCATGACTTGGAAGCAGTGTGTGTGGTGCACACACACACACACGCATTGCATTTTAATGCATGAAATAGTTAAATGACAACAAAAACAGTTAAATTAAATAGGGCAATCTCCCTATTCTTTAAAGGCTTTGTAGAAATTGCTTTTAAAACTAGGGAACATTAAGGGAACTAGTTCTAGCACTTTTTAACATCATGTTCTCATAGAAAGTCATTTATTTTATCAAAACTTCAATAATTTGAATAAAAATTATACATAATTATCCTATCTTTTAAAACAATCCCCTGGACATCCACAGTGATGTGTATCCTCCCTAGGTTTCCATGTTGCTGCTGCTGCTCTTCAGAACTTTCCAGAAGGATGTATTTCCTGGCTTACTCAAAGACCCAGCTTCATTTGCCTTTACCATGATTTCAGTCTAATTTTCACATTTTATAGCTTATTCAACCCAAGACTTTTCTACAATTTTAAAATTAAATTATATATCTTTTTTCCTTCCATTCTTTTATTATTTCTGGCTTCAGTGCATGGTAGTCAATATGACCTGTTTCCATATTCCTAATTTTAAGCCTGTTAAGTTTCTTTTTGCTTGTTCTGCTTTTTCTTCCTTTCTCTCCTTTCTTTCCTGTTTTCTTTTATCTTTCCTTTCATTTAAAAAAAATCTTCTTACAGTATTTAGGATTTTCATCATCATCTCAGGGGTTTTTTTAAAAATCTTTTTGGGAGGGAGGAGAATACAGTGGCACAATCATAGCTCACTATGGCCTTGAAATAGTGGGCTCAAGTGATCCTCCTGCCTCAGCCTCCAGAGTAGCTGGAACTGCAGGACATCTCGGGATTTTTGTTTTCTGTTTCTAGGAGACATCCTTGAGTTTATATTTCAAATTACTAATTCTTTTTTTTAACTGAATTTTCTTTGGGTAACATTTTCATATTTCTGAGTAATTCTATGGCTCCTCCCTGCTTTTTAACTACAACATATTCTCAAATATCCTGAAGATAACTATGAGACTTCTCTCCCTTCTAAGTTCTGTTCCTGCATTACATAATCCTGAAGTTTCAACTATTGTCATCTTAGTTGTTAATATAGTGTGGTTTTCCTCAGAAGTCTAATGTTGACTATCTGTGATCCTTATGAAAACTAGGTCTTCTTGGTCTATCATGCTTTTGTCCAATTGCCACCTGAGGCTAACATCATCACTCCTCTTCTCCCCAAACACATAGATTCCAGTTCAAGAGCATTGAGCACATCCTAGAGCTTTGTAGGGAAACAGAGAAGGGAGTTACTATGCAAATTCAACAATCAAGTTTTCTCAACATCTTTTATCCACATCCCCTAAGTTTTTTTTTCCCTAGTGGCTACCCATTCTGTGTACCCCATATACACAGAGAGAGAAGAGGGGAGAGAGGGGAAGAGAGAGAGAAGGGGGGGCAGAGAGAGAAGAGGGAGGAGGCAGAGAGAGGGGGAGAAAGGGAGAGAGGGGAGAAAAACAAGGAGAGAGAGAAAGGGAAAGAGAGAGAGAGAGGAAGAGGGAGAGAGGGAGGAGGAGAGGGAGGGAGAGAGGGAGGAGGCAGAGAGAGGAGGAGAAAGGGAGAGAGGGAGGAGAGACAAGGAGAGAGGGAAAGGGAGAGAGAGAGGAAGAGGGAGGGAGATGGAGAGAGGGAGGAGGAAGAGAGAGGGGGAGAAAGGGAGAGAGGGAGAGATAAGGAAAGAGGGAAGGAGAGTGAGAGACAGGAAGAGGGAAGAGAGAGAAATGAAGAGGGAAGGAGATGGAGAGGAAGGGAGAAGAGAAAAAGTGAGAAAAGGGGGGAGGGGAAGAGAGGGAGGATACATAGACAAACGTACGCCCTCCCAGTCACCCAGGCTCAGCTTTTCTCTCTGGTTTTACCCTCTGTGCAGCATCCACACCTCCACTCCATACTGAGCTGAGGACACACAAATATTTTTGCACAAAGAACTGTCTTCTACAAAGGCCCAGCCAAGCACCTGAAAGATAGGAGAGCAAGGCGAGTGATGGGATAGATGCAGATGGTGGTGGTTTGCTCAGGGAGGTTTACTCGGGTGGTTTACTCGGGAAGCCCCTGCCGTCCGGACCAGGCCACTCTGCTGCCCATCTGTGTGACTGCTGCCTCTGAGCTCCCGTCTCTTGAGGAAAACAGCCCTTACACGGAGGGAAGCTTTCTTCTGTAATCTTTTTAGAACCCAGCTGTGGTTTTCCCCTCACCATTAACATTATTCTGTTTGTATTATTGTCTAGAAATTCAATTTCTGTTAGTATTAATTTTTGTCTTCCAGCACTGCTTATTTTTTTTTCATTTTTTCTATCATTTCAAAGAGTTTTTAGAAAAGACTTTGAACTCAGCTTACCATCGTGAACCAGAAATCCAAGTATCTGTCCATGTCCATCTCAATGAGTTCCTTCTCTTTTTTCTCTTTCTCGCTATTCCATCCAAGCATCTATGTCCATTAAAGAACTTTGTCTTTCCCTTCCTTTCTCTTTTATTATTACTCTAGAGTATTGCTGGGGAGATGGATTCTCACGTGTGCCAGCTATTCTTTTGATGTGTTGATTTTCATAAAATCCTAGCTGACTTATTCTTCAAACACTTAGTGAAGAGCCATGTGACAGACACCCGGCTTAGGTTCATTAACTCCCCTCTAAGAGATGGCTTATAACCAAATATATAGTTCCTCTGTTAATAAATAACAAGAAAACCTTGAATAATGCATAATTTGTGTTCCTAGACACCTAGGGCAGTTGTCAAGGTAAATTCCTCCCCAAACCTGTGTTATACCTGAATGTCACACCTGCAACTAAATGCGAGATTGTCACAGATGCCTAGGTAGAAAGAAGTATGAAAATGTGGTTGCTGCCAAAAATACTAGAAAACTAGGATTGATGGATACACGTCAATAAAATTTTTCCCATATATAAAGAAAAGATAAAAAGACTACCCCACTCATGGGAGTAGCTCCAGGAGACAGGAACTCTTAGTCAGGTAGGTGAAAGATGAAGTGTACTCCTTACCTTGAACTTTAGTTGGTTATCTCTGAACAAAGAGTCAATAGTTGCTCTTGGCACTAACAGTTACCTAGCCTGTCTGAAGTTGTGCTAGAAGTTCTTGGACAGGGGAATCTGGGAACCTGGGGAAGCTTTGGGCCTGAGGATATCTCCAATCTGTTCGTGGATGGCCCCCTGGTTTGTCAGGAGAAGGAGGTGCATGTTTGGCTGAGCATCTTGTAGGAGAAGGAGGGGGCAGTGAAGACAACTGTGGGGAGAACACACCAGAGAGGGAGAAAAAGTTCTGCTACCACAAGCATCCTAGTTAGCGTCTCAAAGCTTTCCTCCACAGCAACGAAGTCTTCAGACATGGCATGGAAGGAGGGCTGAGCACTCCAGTATTCAAGTTGCTTGTGAATTTAAAATTGGTGCCAAGAAAAGGCCTTCCCTTGTCATCCATTATTTAACCTTATTTGACCTTCCTTCCCTATCTCTTAAGGCTTGTGGTTGACATTCACCTAAATCATAATTACTTTAAATGGACGCTGGCAAAGAAAGGATAAGAAACTAAAAATACTAAAGATGTTTGGCCTGAACACAGAATGGAAAATGTGGACAACTGAGTTCTTTGGTGTGGCATCCACCAAAGTGAAGGCTTCTGTGTATTTTCAAGTAAATGTGTTGTTGAAACTCAATCAAACTTGTAATTAATGATCCAAAGGAATGTGGCACTAGGAACACAGAGTGGGTCCTGGTAACTTGGAAAGACGAAATTAGGCTCCCTACATGGCACTAGGAAGAACAATGTCAGAACAGAACTAAAACCAACGTGGGGGTCACTTGTGCACAACTGGGCAACTGTAATCCCAGAAATCAAGGCAAAGAATAAAGACTCCCAAATGAAATCAAATACCGAGCACTAAAAAAAAAAAAAAAGCTACTCTGAAGGAAACAGTAGGGGGATAATAGCTGTTCAGACCTGAGGGAATCCAGGCAAGGGCCCTTTATCACCCTTCTAGTTGGAGAAAGATTGATCACAGGAAGGTTTAATGCTCAAATGCAAAGTGTCTCTGCTTAAAAGTGATACAAATTATTAACTTTCCTGAAGAAGACAATGTTTTTCAATGTTTCCAATACAGCTCTGCCATAAAATGCAGACATTTTTAATACAATATCGTGTGTTTTTACTATTTGAGGATACTAGGACTTTTTTTAGCATTTTGACAAAACCCCCAAGGGTGGTGTGAGGAGGTACTGGCCATGACTGACACAGGGGATAGGAATCACTAGTATTCAAATCACACTTTACTTTAGAAAGCAAAGTACACAGTAACTTTTGTATTCCCACAGCCAATGGCTTAAAAATCCTTCTTGGCTTCTACAATTACAGTTCATTCCATCATGATTTATTGAGGACCTGCTATAGTTTAGGGTCAAGACAGGCTGAGTCTCTGCCTTCAGCTTTTATTTACAAATGCAACTTCTGCCTCATCAACATTCACTGCTTCAGAGAAGACCTAGGCGGCAGAGGCCCCCAACCCAGATCCGTCACTTTAGAAGGCCTGGCTCTGACTCCCCTCCAGTCACACCCCTGCACATAGGACAAGGAGTCCACACCCTAACTGGCCTGGCTTCAGGTACGTGGCACCAGAATTCCCTGCTCAGACACAACCCTAGGCTCAGAGTGGCCAAGGGCCAGCTGTCAGCTGAAGGCACAGACGGAATGTGAATGGGAGGGCTGGTGTATCACAAATGTGCACTCAAGGCCTATTGCAGTGAGGGTATGAGGTGCAGGGGAGCGGGCCTCCAGCCAGGGACCACCTCTCCCTGTGTCACCTCATTCCAGAGGAAAGCCCCAAGAGCTTGAGAACTATAAATTCCAGGCTGGCCTTCCACATCATGATGGAGTTAGATTTGTCAAGGTTCGGTAGAACACTTTTTTTATTTAACAGTTTATTCATTTGATTTATAACTTTTTAAATATTTAGACACATGGCATGTGGGCCCTGAAATGTGATGGCAGGGTTGAACTTCAGAGCAGTGACCGGGGGCGGGATGGGCCTGGAGCCGACATCCCCATTCTTCTCACCACTGGGGTTTTCCCTGTGCCATCATCTCCAAGAGCCGCTGTGGACTGGGTGTATTCCAAAAACACTTGTTCTCATCACTCTCTATTCCCCATCCTAACAAATGGTCACCATTTGCAGAGTGTGGCTATAGCATTCAACTTGACTCCCAGTATCAAGTAAAGGTGGCAGGCTGCCTTTTATTTTTCTTGTAGGCTGGTTAAGTGTGTCATGTCAAAGTCCACTGGTATCCCCCCATTCCAGAGCAAGGCATTTGCTTTTCTACTAAGCAATGCATTAAACAATTCTGTATGAAGTCAATATCCCCCTCTTTCCTCCAAGCACAAAGTTGTACTTACAGCCAGGCAGGGCAGTGTGGTGATGTCAGACATGAGACTAAAACAAACATACTTACCCAAGTGGTACCAGCTTTGGTCCATGCCTGGACAGGAATCTTGGCCACTCACTAGCCATGTAATTTTGGACAAGTTACTTAGCTCCTTGTGAGTCTCTGTGTTCCATCTAAAAACAAAAAAGGAGGAGATTAAATGGGAAAGAGCATGAAACAAGTATCAAGAGATGGCCCCAAGGTGACGCTCCAAGTTCAGACTGCACTCTAGGCACCATGGCCCCATCTCAGAGGTCTGTCCTCATACTTCATCTCTCTCCCTACCTGCCTGTCACCCACCTCCACCTCACTGCACCCCACACACATGCCACTGTGGGACTGTTAGTATTCTGTCCCTAGAGCTGTTGACAATGTCAAAGTTCTCAGGCTATCCCATCAGCAAGCTGCCTGAACCCATTTGTTCATTAACTCCCTCCAGCAAGCCTCCACTTTCAACATCTGGATGCAAATCCACTTGAAAAGACAAGTACTGCAAGGTTGGGGTCTGCCATACCTGGGACAGCGAGCACAAACATGGATAAACCAGAAAACTTTCCCTCCAAATTCCCAACCCAACAAAGCGAAGAGGATAGGCAAGAGGAAAGCCCCGGGGGTGAAGACCACAGACTCCAGAATCAGACTGGCTGGGTGGTGCTGGCTTAGCTACTTCCTTAGTATGTGCATTTGGGCAACATTCTGTCTCTGAACATTAATTTCCTCCTCTGGAAGGGGCAAAAAAATCAAATGATATTTAAATCACCTGATACAAGTCTTTAGCTCAATTTCTGGAAGCTAATAGATACTTGAAAATAGCTGTTTTTACTAGAATGATTATAATATTGTAGACAACTATATGAAATTGCATTGCATTTTGGTCTGTTCAGGCTGCTATAAGAAATATGTCAGACTGGGTAATTTATGAACAATAGAATTGTATTGTTCGTGGTTCTAGAGGCTGGGGAATCCAAGGTCAAGATCCTAGCAAACTCAGTATCTGCTAAAGGCTTAGCCTCCACCCTACCTTGTTGTCGCACCCTCACATGTTGGAAGAGGCAAACAGATTTCTTCAAGCATTTCTAATAAGGGCATAATGGTGCATGTATAAAACATATAAGTGTGATTAGGTCACCTCCCAAAGAGCCCACCTCTTAATACCATCACCTTGGGGATTAGGTTTCAACATATGGCTTTGGGAGGACCCAAACATTTATATAGCACACTGTATATGTCATTAAGAGTATAAAACAAATACCACTGAATTGTGAAGGTTTAATTCTGCCCAGAGAGGGCACAAGGGAGAAGGGGGTAAGAAAATTGCAGAAAGAAGGTGGATCTTGATCTGGTCCTTGAAGGAAGAGGAGAACTTTGCTGGGTGGATGGCAAAGGAGAAGGTGACAACATTGCAGGCAAAGGACGCTCAATACTAAGATACTGGGTGACTTCCCAGTGCTCTCCAAGTGAGGTAGATGACACTGGAGGGCAGAGAAGTAAATTTTACAAGGATCCAAGGGCCTGCAGGGCCACAGTAAGAAGACAGCAGACTAAATTGCCCTATACTAGGATGCTTGCTACTGTTTGGTAGAGTAGAGGCCAGCAATTATATAGACTGAAGGGCGGGCCAAGGTTGCACATGCTATTACAAACATTGAGGCAGACTTTGGAAAGCACTTCGTCATAATCAATATTAATGTTGCTTGCTGGCCCACAAGGGGATAACCCTTAAGAAAACAAGCAATCCTTGGGGGCTTAGTCAGGGCTACATAGCCTCAGAAGCCAAGAAATGCAGCACTTAATCCTGATTCAAAGGACCCAATCATTTGTGAAAAAAAAAAAAAAGAAGAAGAAGAAGAAAAGAAAGAAAAAAAAAATAGATCTCTAAAATTTTAACCTAAAAACAATTTTTCCAAAACCCTTGACAAATTATCAAGAAATTTCAGCATGGGGCGGCACCTGTGGCTCGAAGGGATAGGGCGCTGGACCCATATGCTGGAGGTGGCGGGTTCAAACCGAGCCCCAGCCAAAAAAACCAAAAAAAAAAAAGAAATTTCAGCATGTGTAAGCACAAATGTAATTGTGCAAGTGCTTTTATTTAAATGAATAAATAAATAGTTGGAGAATTTTCCCCAAATGCTCTCTGGTTGGAGGGAGGTTAATTTTTCTTCTTCTTCTTCTTCTTCTTTTTCTATTTTGCAGCTGCAGCAGAATAAGTTTAAAAAAGGAAAAAAAAAAAAATACTGTGGCCAGCCAACTTCCTTTCCAAACATTTGGTCCTGAGTAGCTCCTGCAAAGAATAGGCAAGTGTAATAGACGTGTAGGAATGTGGTGCTCCATTTGCTTTATTTCTCCAAAATTATTGCTGATTGCAGGTTTGGGGGAGGGGATGCATCGGAGAAATTGGCTGCTCTCTTACATTTGACCTAGAAATGCATTATCAGAATGTTGTATATTTCTCTGCTGAGCAGTTCACTCAGGGCCTCCCTGTCGCCCTGAAGGTTTGATGATTGGAGGAAATATAGAATATTTCTGCTCTTTTGTTAACAATAGCAGTTGTATATCATGGGCAGCAGGCCAGGGGTCCTTCACCTAGAATGAAAACACAGACCAACGAGAGATGGAATCACCATTATTTTTTTAATCAGCATTTATGAGTGATTCAGAAAGTAACCAGTAATGTGCTGATAAAACATTATTATAAGGTACAAATAAAAAAAAAAAAAAAGGTAATGGAATAAGATGTATATACACTGACATAGAGGGATGTCCAAAATAGATTATGAAAAAAAGAGAAGTACCAAAAAATATGTATGGTGTAATCCTGATTTTATGAGTCACATGAGAAACAACAAATTGTCTGTGTGTTTGGTTAGCCAGGAAAAGATGTCTGGAGTGATATACGGTGTATTATAGACCAACCTCTTCACTGTGCTTATTCTTCTAGGGGATAAGAGGAGGAAGGAAAAGAGAATCTGCTTTTGCCTTTTTTACTCTAAGAAGAATTTATTTTTCAGTTAAAAAAGAAAAGGACAAAAACACAATGAAGTAAAATATCATAGATTTTGTGATATTTTTATTCAATTTGAGGGGATTCTCTAGGCAGTGTCTCTGCATATCTCTAAGTATCTTATGGTATTATCCTCCACAATGATTACCCAAAACACAAGTAAGAGAGATTTAAACTATTTCAAATTGTACTTCTCAGTTCCTTTTGTGTTTTTCGGTCTGAGACAATGACCTCCTCAGTTAGCATGTTTGTGATCTATCCATTCATGGGACCAGATGCCTCCAGGCCACTAGCAGTTACATAAAATTAACACTGTCCTTTCTTGTGTACTAAACAACTTAGCGTCAGAGGTGGGAACTGAGCTGAAGAGTTTGCAGTTAGTTCCTTTATAAATCTCTAGAGCTGAGACACCTACCCTGAAGCGGCTCACAAGTCTGGGATGGTTCAAATCTATGATATCACCCAGCACTCACAACAGTAAGCTGGAGGCTTGTGGATTCTTTGTTTGTAGGCAGCGCTCATTAGTTGAAACAAACAAATGAAAAATAAATTGTCCAATCAGCTCTGGCTGCTGTAACACAACACCACAGGGCTCTCTTCCTGATTTGCAGATGGCCACCTTCTCACTATGTTCTCACATAACAGAGAGATTATCTTCTTGTGCCTTTTCTTATTAGGACACTAATCCCACTTATGAGGGCACCACCCTCATGACCTAGTCACCTCCCAAAGCCTCCCCTTCCTGATACCATCACATTGGAGATTAGGAATTCAACACATGAATTTTAGGGGCACAAAAACATTGCTCAGACTGGTCTTGAACTTCCAAGCTCAGGTGATCAATCTGTCTCAGTAGAAATTGATTGGAAAAGTACAGGAAAAAATAAAACTGAACTACCAGGCTTTAAAAAGTTAAATAAATCAAAGATTCTCTGGAGATCCAGGTATGCATTGCAAAGACTATTTGTTTCTTCAGGAGTGAATTGGCTCAGCCTATTGCCATCTTTGCATTGTTCTTTCTGTGATGGAGATGCTGAGCAGTCTGGCCCATGCTGCATGGCTAAGGGAGAGATAATGCTTCAAAGGAAAATCAAGGTGCTATTCCCATACAGAAAAGAAATAAATATTGTACAAGCAAAATTAACAGATGTCTGCTGTGGGAACATACCTTGTTAGCTAAAGATGCATTCCTCTGAGGGGCAGAAGGAACTCCCAAAAGACTCATTGTCTCTCCAGATGCCCACCTCCTTACCCTCTGCAACATCAGCTTCTTCAGATAAGGCTTCCCATCCTAGAATGTAATGCCATGGGTAGAGTCTCCCCAGATAGAATTCCTTCCTTTGGATCAGAAGTTATTGTACACCTGGGTTTTCCAATCTCTGCTACCTAAAGCATTTGGATTGGATACTTTTTTTTTTTTAAACAGTCTCACTCTGTGGCCCTGGATACAGTGCTATGGTATCATAGCTCACAGCAACTTCAAACACCCCAGCTCAAGTGATCCTCTTGCCTCAGCCTCCCAAGTACTGGGACTACAGGTATGCACCACTACTCCTGGCTAGTTTTTCTATTTTTAGTAGAGACAGGGTCTTGCTCTTGCTCAGGCTGGTTTTGAACTCCTGAGCTCAGGTGATCCACCTGTCTCAGCCTCCCAAAGTGCAAGGATGGCAGGTGTGAGCCACTGTGCCTGGCCGGGATACTTCTTCATAGTGCCTGGCTGCCTGGAGCATTGCAGGCTCTTTAGCAGCATCCCTGGCCACTACCCACTGGATGCCAGTAGCTTAGCCCAGTCTCAACCATCAAAAATATCTCTTGACATTGTCAAATGCCCCCTGGGGAGACAAAGTTGGTCCTTGTTGAGAATCATTTGCTTTATACCAAGAGAAGGTATTACATCACACATTGCCAGCCCTGAGGTCTTCAAGGTCCTGCACGATGCTGCAGTGACCACCCTGAACTTGCTTTATCATCTCTTTCTAGATACTCCCCATTCCTTGGTATGGACACGTCCTTTTCTATGTCGATCCACTAGAGTGCTAAGCAATCCCACTGCAAGGAAAGTCTACATCTTTGGAAAGAGCTGGAGGTCCTATATAGCCATATCCTTGTAGGTGGAGAGAGCACTACGACCAGGCTGTCCTTGAACCCGGGAGACAGGAAATGACATAATACAATCAAGGGCCTCAGAGAGACAAAGGTGCTGAGACGTGCAGCATCTTTAGAGCTAGAATTTGCTGAGAGGAGTGTTTTAAAACCCTGCATCAGGCTTGTTGCCCTTGTTTGTAGTTGTGGATGAAATATTTTAAAACTTACTCTCCTCAAAGCCAAGGTGAAATATTTTGCTTCTGTAAAAATAATAAATTCTTCTTGTATATTGAAAAGTATTTGGCACGTGGGCCTTGGCAAGTGTTTTGGGCTTATAGCACAGACCCAAACAAAGCATTTGGTCAACTGTTTACCATCTTTGTTTAGACCCATACATTGTCAAGGAACATTCAAGCAAGGTGTGAACTAGAAAAATCCTACTTCCCTCCTCCCTGGTGTGAGTCTTTTTGATGCATTCAATATAGATGTGGCTTTAACCTACCTCAAACTGAGAGTTAGATCAGGGTCAAGCTAATGTACCTGACACCTAACAAACCAGAACATAACTTTCCCTCTGTGGGCTGCCGTGAGTCCCAATTCACAGGCTCACCTCCAAAGGCTTGATAAGACTAGCTGAAGGTAGCAGTTAATCCTTTAATTCCCCCAAAGGAGGTTTTCAGTTAAATTTTTGTTTTACCCTCACTCCATCATTTCTGTATGGTCTGAAATAGACAAAAGGAGTTTATTTAGGGTAGAAAACCTTTAAAACTCCCTCGCATGAAGTGTGGCTTTCTAATATAAACGCCAGGTACTGGGACATTAGTGTTGCTTTCAGGGAGAGCAGCATTGAGAGTAGCCACAAAGACTTTGGGTAGAGTTTATATGTTGATTGACAGCCTTAAGCTTCCAAAGTAAATTTCTAAAACCCAAGTAATTTTTTCACAGACATGTGAAACTTCAGAATTCCGATGGGAAAAGAAAGCTTTATTTTTAAAATAAACTTTTAAGTTTGAAAACAAAACCAGACAGGCAGTGAAGAAAGAACTGCTCTAAATTGAATTTCAAAGTGTGTCTTTGTGCCGGGGCCCCCTCTCCCTACTCCCAGCCACAGCCCTAACTCTGGTCTTCATTTGCTCAATTGTGACCTCATAGCTGGCCTCTCCCCATTTCTCAGTGTTGCCTTTTATAGCTCACTGATATCAAGCTGCTTCTGATAGCCCCTCCCTAATGCCCACTCCAGACCAGGTCACCCTTCTACTCAACACTTCCACTCTCCTCACTGCATACTATATACATTTTCTATTTTGCATACAAAATAAAACTTTAACTCCTGGCTATGGAATTCAAGGCTCTCTAGGATCTGTTCCAACTTTTTTTTATAGGTTTTTCTCTCTTGTGCTTTATGTTCAAGATAAACAAGATGAATCAACTATCCCTAAACCAAAAATACACTTTTCCACTTCTGTGTCTTTACCAGAGCTGGCTTCACGAGCATGCAACCTGTACAGTCACACAGGGACTTGTGCTAAGAATGACCTTGAGCTTGGTTTAAAGTTCTGCTGTTGCCATCTTTACATTCTTTCTTTTTTTTTCTTTTTTTTTGTTTTTGTTTTGAGACAGAGTCTCACTTTGTTACCCTCAGTAGAGTGCTGTGCCATCACAGCTCCAACTGTGGGCTTAGGTGATCCTCTTGTTTTGGCCTCCCTAGTAGCTGAGACTACAGGCACTCACCACAACACCTGGCTATTTTTTTGTTGCAGTTTAGCCGCGGGCTGGGTTCAAACCTGCCATCCTTGGTATATGGGGCCAGTGCCCTACCCACTGAGCCACAGGCGCTGCCCACCATCTTTACATTCTTAATAATTTTGCCTTTGACTTGTGTTCAGCAAGTGAATTCCCACAGGGAATGAAGCATTCGCGAGAGCATAGGAGATAAACTTAAAATGCCCATCTGCAGGCTTTGATTTCTAACCCCCTCTGCTTAGAGCATTTGTGATACTCACAGGCACAGGATTCTGGTGAACCCAGGGAATGGGAGTTCAGCGAGATCCAGAGTGAGTACAAAGGAAGCTACCTCTGCAACTGAGTAAGGCGACAACCTTAACAGGCCACACTTTTCATTTGAACCAGGCTTGCTCAAAACACAGAAAGATGATGATAAGGATCCCAGTAACACAACTGAGAATACAGTATCTAATAAATTACATGAGCTATTTGACACTTCATTATAAAATAGACTTTGTGTTAGATGATTTCGTCCAACTGTTGGTTAACCGCAGTGTTCTGAACACCTTTAAGGTGAGCTAGGCTAAGCTATGCCATTCAGTAGGTTGGCTGTATTTGTATATGCATTTCTTACTTAACGTTATTTTCCATTTATAATGCGTGTATCAGGATGAAACTTCATTGTAAGACCAGGAACGTATGTGCAGCCACAGTGACCCTCTAGCATGAACCACATACATCTACCTGCCACTGTTAATTACAACACATACGTGTTGAGAATTGACTAAACATCATAATTTTCCATGTATAATGCTCCCTTTTTTGCTCACATTTTTGAGGGAAAAATAAGGATCTGCATTATACATGGGAAGTATGGCTCAGGAGTACGGGGGACCCAGTGAGTCTCTTCGGACTGCCCTGCCCTCCCACCTGGGCCTACTGGGCACGCAGGACTCCAGGCCGGAAGGATCTAGCGGGAGCAGGCTGGAGAGGTCTTTGCCAAGTGCCACAGTCAGGGGAAGGGACAGTGGTGGGGCTGACAAAGGTGGGCTACAGCCATGTGGGCTGAGGGCCACTGACTAAGGCCTGGGCGACAGGGACTGGGAGCCCCATCCCTGGGACCCAGACACCTCCCTGGCTGCCCACAGGCCGAGCAGCCCCACATGTCATACATGTGGCCATCTGAGCCACAGACCCCAGCATGCCCAGGAAGGAAGGACTCCTGGGAGAGCGGGAAAGGGCAGCCTTCACACTGTGGGTAGCTGCGGGAGGGCAGTGTGACCTGCATATTTACCAGGGAACTGTCAGTGCTCCCTAGATGTGTCTCTACGGGCTGAGAGCCAGTCACTTTCTCAAGGGGAGGTTTCCTGAAAGTTTGGGCCAAAAATGGTGAACGTTACACATGGGAGCACATTTTACATGGCAAAACATGGTATAAGGCAAGGTCCTGAGATAAGAGATGCAGGCAGGCACAGTCCCTCAGCTCCGCAGTCTACATCAGAGTGCAGAGGAAAACCAGTGATTTAAAGACTCCTGGGAAAGCAACTCCTAAACCGCACATAAAAACCCACTGTACACAATTTTTCAAATTTGCATATTGCTATAGATTTTTGGGGAGAGCAACAAATATTTTGTTCTTTGAAACTACAAAATCATCTTCTTTAAATTGAATTACGTTTTCATGTCCTGTGATTTGATTAAATTTATTTAGTGCACTGTGGGCTTTAATGGAACAAGAATGTTCTAAGCCTTGATTTTATGCAATAGATGTTTGCCTGAAGGAGTGGGAAAGGGGGTAAACCTAATAGTTTTTGTTGAATTTAGTGACCTGCATTATGTTTAAGAGGTTTTTCTTATTTTTAAAGGCAGCACTTTAACATAACACATGCTTCTAGTTTTAATCTTCCCTCGGCCCCTAAGGCTGCCTCTATCTTTATCTAATCAGAGAGTTTCGCACTTACGATGGACTTCTAGTCAATTCTTTTGAAATGGGAGATAATCACATTATAATTTTCCAAGTTTGAATTTTTGCTTCTTCTTCTTTTTTTTTTTTTTTTGAGACAGAGTCTCAGTTTGTCACCCTCCATAGAGTGCTGTGGCATCACAGCTCACAGCAACCTCCAGGGAGGCCGCTCAACCCCAGAAATGTGGAACTTAGCTGGGACTACAGGCACCCACCACAATGCCTGGCTATTTTTTTGTTGTTGCAATTGTCACTGCTGTTTTAGTTGGCCGAGGCCGGTTCAAGCCAGCACCCTATCCACTGAGCCACAGGCGCCGCCCATGAATTTTTGCTTCTTAAATTCAGTAATCTTTTTAACCTTAGCATCACATGGACAATAATGCCTTTCATTTCTACATTGCTTTGTATGGAAGCCTCTCTTTTCCATGGTTTCACTTTCCAAGGTTTTAGTTAGTTGGAAATTATTAAGTGAAAAATAATGGAAGTAAACAATTCATACCTTTTAAACTGTAAGTCATTCGAAGCAGCATGAAGAAATCCCTCACCACCTTGCCCTGTCCCACCCTGGACATGACTCATCCCTTTGTCCAGCATAACCACACTACCTACTCCTAGGCATGAGTTACTTAGAAGCCGATCAGGTGATTGTTGGGGTACTGTAGTGATTAGGTTCAAAGTGGCCTGTTTTACTTAAGAATAGCTCCAAGCCCAAGAGTAGGGATGCTGACAATTTGAATGTACTACAAGAAAACCTATCCAGTGCTTCCTCTAAGTGAAAAGATTAAAATTCTCTACTTAAGGAAAGAAAACAATATCACAGGCTGAGGTTGCTAAGATCTATGGTAAGAACAAAACATCGACCTGTGGAATCGTGAAGAAAGAAACTCATGCTAGTTTTGCTGTTGTACCTCAAACTGTAAAAGTCTCAGCCATAGGTCTTAGTTAAGACAAAAAAGGCATTAAATTTGCAGGTGGAGGCCATGAATCAAAAACATGATCCAAAGATAGCGACGTGTCTGACCGGAAAGCATTTAAACCCATATGAAGATTGCAGCAAGAGATCCCGGAAATGAGTGACACCAAGTCATTTACTGCAAGTAAGTAATTACACCAATTCAGGACTAGATTTGGACTGAAAATTATACAAATTACTAGAGAGCCTGAGTCTGTTAAGGAGGAAGGTGTTGCCACATTTCCAGCAGAGCTGAAGCTGATCAAGGAGAAAAGATACCATCCAAAAAAGTCTCCAGTTGCAGTGATAATAGGATTTTCTGGATGAAGACATCTGGTGGAACTTACATTCATAAAAGTGGAGTGACAGATTAATTCTGGTACTGGTAACAGAGCTATGGGGCATACGATAAAGCCTGCTGTGGTGCACAGAGCAAAAAACACACTCTCAAAAACAAGTTATCTGCCCATGTCTTGGTAACATAATCAGAAAGCACGAGAGACAGACTTCTATTTATGGAATGGTTCTACCAATGCTTCATCCTAGAAGTGAAAAAAAAAAAAAAAAAAAAAATACCTGGGAGAGGATGGATTGGAATTTAAAGTCTTATCATTCAGCACAATGGTTGGATAAAGATAAAATGCTAAAACACGGCTCAAAACCAAATATTCATCAAAAAAAGCTAATGGTATGTTTTTTGGTCTAGTGCTTGTATTATCCACTATGGTTTCATGAAACCTTCCTGAATCCATTATAGCTGATGTCTACCACAACAACTGGAAGAAATGATGAAGATGCTTGGGATTAAGCAGCCAAGATTGATCAATAAAGACAGGCCAAACCTCTTGCAAGACAACACTCGATCACATTTCTCACAAACAACACACAATGCTTCTCAAACTGCAGAAGCAGGACTTGTAAACTTTCTCTTATCTGCCGTATTCACCACCAGACCTTGCACCAACTGACTACCACTTCTTCCAGGATTTGAGACACTTCTTGCAAGGAAAAATCATTGATTCTTAGCATGCTTTGGAGAATATGTTTTGAGATTTCATCGCTGCTCACTGCCCAGTCTTCTTTGCTGCTGTCATGAAGAAACTTCTGTTAAGATGGCAAACTGTGTTGACAGTTGAGATGCATACTTTGATTCATTGTATGGCTTCTTGTTTGAGGTATAACAAACTACGCTTTTGATTTGAAATTGGGCTTTTCATATTTAATGGCCTAATAATAATAGATAATGCACCTAACCATCCTGAATCTGCCATGAAAGTAAAAATGTCCAAGTTGTGCATTTATCTCCAAGTACAACCTCATTGCTTCAGCCCCTTGACCAGAGAGCATCACTTGGTTCATCAAAGCCACATACACCCACCTGGTCTTTGATGGCATTTGATGCAGAGACTAATCTGGACATAATACAGCACTAGAAATCAGTCATTACTGCTGACGCAGTAACTTTCATCATAGCTGCAATGCATGAATTAAAACCAGAAGTTGTAAATACCTGCTGAAAGATCATCTGGAGTGAAATTGTGAAGGAGTTTAAAGCCTTCTCAGGGATCAATGAAGAAGTTAGGAAAATCATTCATACAGCAAGAGAAGTTGATGGAGAAACGTTTCCCAGCATGCTGGAAGTAGGAAAGCTGAAGAACACCTTGGAGGCCATTGAGAATTGTTAATGAGTGAGGACCTGGAAGGACCTACTGAATTATCTTCAGAGGAAGAAGAGAAAGAGAAGAAACTAGATCAGAATCAGAGATGTGGAACTTTCCTAAATTTCCTGAAATGTTCAGAATTGCACTGGCATTAAAGGACCAAATCAGGAGATATCATCCTCAGAGGAAGTGTAACGTGAAAGTCACCTTGTGATCACTAAAAGGTCACAACCTCTACAGCACCACTTTGAGGTAACAAGAAACAGTTTCTGATCACATGTTCTTCCAAAAGTTTCAACCAAAAAACCTTCATCTGTTGAGGGTCCCCAACCATTGACATTATCTGCTCCTGACATCCAACCTTCAACATCAACATGACTCAGTGCTCCAGGGTCACCTGAAGCATATGGTCCTCCATTGGTCCTCATCACAAGGTCTACAATAGCCTAATGCTCTGTCATAACTCCCACGTCATTCACTTCAGTTCATCTCATCACATAGCCATCTCACCATCTTATATCATCCAAAGAAAAAGAGTGAGGACAGTATAATAAGATCTTGAGAGAAAGAGACCACGTTCTCATAACTTTTACTTCAGTGATAATTGTTCTATTTTATTAGTAGCTGTTAATCTCTTACTGTGCCTAATTGATAAATTAAACTTTGTTGTAGAAATATATGTATAGGAATATTGTACTTACGTCACCTGAAAGAAAGACTCAGACTCCACTTCAGGTATAAATCAGATGGTGATTTATTACACCTGCGCAGGTGGGCTGTCGCCCCGAAGGGCAAAAAGCCTGGAAGAGAAAAGCAGATTGCCTTTTATACCTTGTTTGTGCTACGTGGCAAGCTAAGCAAAAACAGAAGCAGAATGTGGCTGGTTAACTCAGAGGTGGTGTTACAGTGACAGCCTGGTGGTTGGCACAAGGGCAGGGTTACAGCAAGTGAGGGGGTTGCAGCTGGCATGGGGACAACTTGGGGGATGCAGTACCTTGGGAACTTCACGTGGTTAATTTATTTCACCACTGTTTAAGTTCTACCATTGTTACCTGTTGCCAGGAGTTCTTGGGAACTCAGGGAAGTTCCTTATTCTATTCTGAAACCTTTTTGAGGAATTAACCCAAGGGGGGGAGGTTTGAGATGTGCAGGGACTCAGGCTGAGACCGTTAGTGGCTTTTAGGGGTCCCTTTGCTGGGTATAACAACATATTAGTAGTACATACAGAAGTCAGTAATATTGGTGGCTTCAGGCACCCACTGAACATCTTAGAATGTATCCCCTGCAGCTGAGAAGGGGATGTAATTTCAGAGATTTGGAAAGATTGTGACTTTGACTTTGCCATTTTTACCTGCATAACCTCTATGTCCTTCAGCTTCCTCATTGCTAAAATGTGCACATTAATATATACCAGAAGGTCAAGTTAATGGACTGGAAGTGAGAGGATCCCATTCTTGGGGCCATAAGATACACAGCCACTGTGCAGATTGAAAACACAAAGCCTATGAAGAGAAGTAAAAGAATTCACAGTGGAACAAGGAAAGGAAGTAAGAAATAAGAACGTCCATTTAAATGAAGACAGAATGTTGCCAAGGGGCTCTCTGGAGACACCTATTCAGCATTGTTGCCTAACAAGAAATGGACCCGTGATTTTTTTTCCACAATTATTTATCAATTCAGAATAAAAATATTGCATAACAGCCACAAGGGCAATTTTAAAAGCTAAGTAGGCTGATATTTTTACTTTTATGCCATGAGCCCCTTCGGCAGTGGGATAAAACCCTTAAACTCCATCTTAGAATAACATTCTTAACTATAAAATATGTAGCATGCCAAGGTAGATCACTTACATTGAAATTATTAAAACAGTTTTTAATCTAAAAAAAAACAAATCTGTGATATAGTATAATGTAGGCATCCGTCATGCATTAAAAAAATCTACCAGCAGATTTATCTCCAATAATTACTCCAAGAATTAACTAATGTAGGCTGGGCTCAGGAGCTCACACTGGTAATCCTAGCACTCTGGGAGGATTGCTTGAGCTCAGGAGTTCAAGACCAGCCTGAGTAAGAGCGAGACCCCATCTCCACTAAAAATAGAAAGATTAGCCAGACACAGTGGCACGAGCCTATAGTCCCTACTACTCAGAAGGCTGGATCCTACTCAGAAGACAGGAGGATCGCTTGATCCCAGGAGTTGAGGTTGCTGGGAGCTAGTCTGAAACCAGAGCACTCTAGCTTGGGCAACAGGGAGAGACTGTCTCCAAAAAAATAAAAATAAAAGAATTAATGAACATAAATGATATTTAGAAATATCTGCAACAACCAGAATATTCTATGAGAATATCGGTAATTTTAATTAGTAACAAGGTCACAGGTACTATTCCCTACTACTGTGGCTGGTTACCCATATTTATAATGAGAGAGAATGATAACTTTTAGGAGAGAGTGACAGAAATAAGGATGCATTGTTTTCTTAATTGAGTCCATGGATTCCATGTCAAAAATTTCTTGCTTTGGACAAATTAAGTCAGCGGAAAGGAAGAGCATTTCCTTGACAAATGCTTATCCATTATGATCTTTTCCAACCTCCAGATAGGCAGTGCTTCTCATTAAAATCCTTCATGATTTTTTCCAGTTTCCCTTTGGCTTTGAGGACAATAACAAAAAATCGCAGCCTCTTCCCAGCCTGAAGGAAGTGGAGGCTCTAGCAACAGCCACAGTTCCTCAGGAGCCAGCGTCTACTCGATTTCTACTGCTGTGACTGATGTGGACAAATGGTGTCAGTCTGTCCACCACATGACCCTGAAACCCCTGTTCTCTGCCACTGCCTTAGCATTTAGCATATTCTCTGCATTTAAGAAGAGAACTGTGATGAGGAACAAGATGTTCATGGAACAAGATGTTCATCTGCCCTGTTCTTTGGTGGGAATCTCAGCTGCCACCCATCCAGGGGGACCAGGCCAACGGGAGACGTTGACCATCTGCACCCAAAGCAGCAAGCGTGAGGGTGCTCAGTCCTGGCTCTTCGGGAGCCAGCTCTCTCCTTTTGACCCCCTCCCACTTCACTGCACTGTGGCCCTAGCTGTAGTGTTTGCTTACAAGTTCTGCATTTATTCTCCACTTTATTTAAAGAGACAACTTTGAGGGCAGATGGAGCATGGCCATGGGGCATGCCTGGGGCCTGTATGGAGATACTACCTTCTATCAGTTGACCTTCTCCCAGCCTCCTCCCCAGGCATCTGGGGTCCCAGGTGCAGGCAGCCCATGAGTTCTGACTAGAGGCTGCATGCATGGCCAGGACTTTCCCTTTACACGCTGCCTGCTGTCCAATTTTTTTAGAGCTCTGCTTTCAGCTCTCCAAGGTGAAACCTAACCATGTGGTACAAAATGGGGTACAAGCTGAGGACTGGGGGGCAGTCACTGGGGCCCAGGCTAGGCAGGTGGAAAAAATACTCATTCTGGATGTTTTGCTCAAACAAGTCACACCGGTGGTAACATTCAAGCATAGGCCAACAGGGTTGGGAGAAAGAAGAAAAAGGGAAGAGTATGCACAGCCTATAATTAAAGATAATTGAGTAATTTATCACCCAAACCAGAACAGTTTTGAGAGTGAAAAGTGTCTCTATTGATTTTCCAGGGCAACAGCCACACACCAGGGTTTATGACAACCTTACCCTTAGAAGGTGCTGAATATGCAAATTTTTGTGCAGTTATGTGAGTTTTGCTGGGAAAGAAGGTTCCTAAGTTTTATTCTATGCGAACAAGTCTGGGACACAAAAAGCCAGTAGTATATACACGTTTAGGGTCAGGGAGCATAGTGCAGTCACAAGAGGAATTAAATCTTCATTATGAAATGTTAAAGTGTATAACCGCAAGAAAGTGACTTTCCTTTTTAGACTGCTGTCTACCCAAGTAAGGAAATGAAAGTAATTTTTACTCTGCAGATAAAATATATATGCACATACATATAGATATGATCTCTATATTCAATTGATGTTTAAATCTGTATGTAATTAATGTATAAATCTTGTTTTCCCCTTCGTTCCCTACCCTCTAATATATTTTTCCTCTTATTTTTATACATTATTAAAACAACTACATATAATTATTATATAATATATAATTTCATAGTATATAATTTATATATTATATAATTCCATTGTATATATAATTATGTAACAATTATATATAATTTGTTACACAAAGAAAATGTACTCATAATTTTACCATCCTAATACATTCTCAGCCTTCTCCCTAGTTTCTGATTATTTTTTAATGTCATAATCAGTTTGCATATAATTTCACCTGCTGCATTTATTCTCCACACAAGTAGAAAGCACATATTTCTTATTTTTATAGCATCAGAAGAACTTATAGGGTTGATGTGCTGTGATACACCTTGTTCTTTATAATATATTCCAATTTAATTTTAATTAAAAATGCAGTAGGCATCTTTATCTTTCTTTTCCCATTTGAATAAACTCCTCAGACACATATCCAATACGAGATCAGAGTTTTCAAAGGATATAAGTGTTATTACTACTCTGGATGTGTGAAACCAAATTGCTTTTATAGAGTTTTGGATTAATTTACACTGCCCTAGCCCTTCATGAGTGTAATTAATTTCACTCCATCCTGCTCAACATCAGAAATTATTTCAGGTATTTAATTTAACTTTAGTCATGAATTGGTTCCTTGTTTTAGTTCACCTTGAATTTCATTTCATTACCAGCCAAGTCGAATATGAACAACTTTTAATACGTACAATGTTAACTTCCCTTTATGTGAATTATTTTGTCCTTTGCCCGTTTATCCATTGATTCTGATGCTTTCATCAAAACGGATTTTTCACAGACTAATCAGTAGTCTTACTTCTTTTTAATTTCTTTTCCTTTTCTTATTTTTATTCCTGATTATAAAACTAACATGTGGTTATAAAAACAAATACTTGCATTAAAAATAATTTAAAATCTTTAAAATGTCTGCTACCAATCATTGTGTTTGCAAAAGTAACATCTATGCTACACGCTGTTCCACTATATGGGCACCGTGATTGTTTATTCCTGTGTTTCTCTGTTGGACATTCAGATTGGTTATAATTCTTTACTTTTACAAATAATGTCATTCAGATTATTATTGAATATAAATCTCTCTCTCTCTTTTCTCTTTTTTTATTTTTTTCCTATTTGCAAAAGATAGAGTCATAGAACTAGACTTACGTGTCTGAGAAAAGAAACATTTTAAGATTCCGGGTCTATGCTGCCACTTTTCTTTCCAGAAAGATAAGGATCAATGTATTAGCATTAGCATTTGGCAGCTCCCAAAACCCTTCCCTTCCATGAATACAGTGTTTTAAACTGTACTTGCCAGTTTGATAAATAAAAACATAGTACCTCACTGTTTGACTTTGTATTTCCTGAATTACTAGTGAGGCTGAAAATATTTCATGATCTGTATATATTTTTAACAGTTTTTAAAATGCCTTTTAATCATTTTCCTTTTGTGACTTTGATTTTTTTCTAAGAGGCTTTTATGAATTAAAATATTAACCTTTTCTCATGTGCTAGAAATGTTTTCTTCCAGTTTTTTGCCTTTAAGTTTACTTTTTCTCCTAGGATATTGTTTGGAAATGCTTTGTATCTATAAATACACTACATGCATATCTCTCATTTATTTGTGACTCCTTTGGGCAGGGTGGGGTGGCTCACGCCTATAATTCTAGCACTCTGGGAGACTGAGGTGGGAGGATTGCTTTGCTTGAGGACAGAAGTTCAAGGCCAGCCTGAGGAAGAGAAAGACCCTGTCTCTACAAAACATTAGAAAAACTAGCCAGGCCGTGGCAGTGGGCACCTGTGGTCCCACCTGTTGCAGGAGGATCACTTGAGCCCAGGAGTTTGAGGTTGCTATGAGCTACCATGTTGCCACTGCACTCTAGCTGGGGCAACAGAGTCAGACTCTATCTCAGAAGAAAGAAAAGAAAAAAATACTCTGCTTCTGTTCCCTAATACAATGTTGTAACTTGTTTTGCACAAAAATCCCACTTTTCTCACTAAAATTGTTTTTGAGTGTCTTACATGTTTGTCACTATGGTTACTGATGATATTTCTTTCTGTTATATTTTCTTACTGCTTATTTCAATAGGAAACATTATTTTTGTACCTCTGCCTTGGATATTGCTAATTTACTGGGCTCATTTATTAATTGTAAATGCAATTGTTACCAAACTTATCTGTATGTTGGAATCACTTAGGGATCTTCAAAAATTCCAAAAGCTAGACACACCTGAAACCAACTAAATCATAGCCTCTAAGCTGAGGCACAAGCATCTGGAGTTTTTTGACATCCCCTGTGTGAATATTAATAAATAGATAAATTTGGGAATCACAAATCTAAAGGATTTTAGGCCAGTTGTCTTGAGTTTTTGAAGAATATCATCTTATCATTTGCAAATAACTATAGTTTATCTTTTCATTTCTAATCACTATATTTTTTTTCACTTTTTATTGTATTACCCAGAATTTTTAAAACAATGTTAAATAACAGTAAAAGCCAAATTTAATGTCAACTAAATTTGACATTAGTAATAAGTAATGTCTTACCACTAGGCCCAATGCTATGAATGTTACATATGTTAAAGTAAGAAAGATATTCTACACATTATATTAAGACTTTCTTAAAATAAAGCTCCACTTTTACTTTTATGTTATTAGGTAAAAGCTGTTAATTACCTGTGTGGAATTGCAAATGTTTCCTTTCAAATTAATTTTATTTCTTCAAAACTTAGCAAATTGCTATCCTTCCAAACACCAAATATTCTCTTTTGCCTTCAACTTTTTATTTTAAGGTTTGAGTCTTTAATAAATCCAATTATAACAAGATGAATATTCAGATTATAAAGTTCTGACTGTATGACTTCCCTGGCTGTAATGATTAGTTAGTTATTCTTTTAACCTACAGGATCACATGATCACTGGTCATGTGAGCAAGGGCCTGTGTTTCATGCAGGTAGATGAGAAGTCCTCAGATGTGGATGGTGCTCTCTGATCTTCACCCATCTCTCCACACTCACCCCTCACCCTAGCCCATCTGCCTGGTCACTGCTAACCTTGTGGGCATTGGCAGGTGAGCGCTGTGGCTGGTCTGTCTGGTGGCTTGGTCAGGGACTTCTAAACCTATGCGCAGAAACTTCTGAGCTCCCACCATGTGCTTCATCCATCTCTGCTGTGTGTCACCAGGCTCCTTCCCATGAGGGGTCCCTGGCATGATCACTGGCTCTCAATTCCACTCCCTTCCTTTCAACTCCCTCCCCAAGGGGTCAGCAGAGCTCCTGAGACTGTTCAAGACATACAGGAGTTTGGGGAAGGGCCCTGTCCCCTCTCTAGGACAATCCTGGGCTAAGGGTGCCCCCAGCCTACATTGACAAACGTATCATCTGCAGGTAACCAATCACCATTATACTCTATCAAGGGTGACAAAGTGAGAGTCTGTCTCAAAAGAAAAAAGAAAAAAAGAATCACCAGTCCAAGGCTTTGTGCTCTAGGAGAGAAGTTGGAGCACATCTTTCATCTTCCACCCTTCAAAGCTAACTTCTCCTTTGCCCCTTCCCTTTTTCTCCCCCTTCCCCAGGAAGCTTTTCCTCTGTCACAGCCTCCCTCCATAATGGGCATCAACCTGATAAACAGCAATGACAACTGCAACAAAAAAAAAAATAGCTGGGCGATATGGTGGGCACCTGTAGTCCCACCTACTTAGGAGGCTGAGGCAGAAGAATCGCTTAAGCCCAAGAGTTGGAAGTTGCTGTGAGCTGTGACACCACAGCACTCTACCCAGGGTGACATAGTGAGACTCTGTCTCAAAAAAAAAAAAAAAAAAAAATCAACTGGGAAATAAAAATCATTAATTTAATATTTCCAAAACATTATCTCTACATCTAATAAAATGCTAATTAACTTTTCACTTATTGTTTTTTTAATACTCCTCACCTTCTTAGGGAAATACATTTCTAGTTCTATTTAAATTGTTTTGAATTTTGAATGGTGTTAAATAAGGAGCACATTTTAAAACTAACATGCTGTATGATTATATTTTTTCATGTGGAACCTTTCTATATTTCTGGGATAACTAAACTAGAATGTGATGTGTTAGTTAATTTGCTATTTGCTATTTTGTTCATTCAAGAGGGGCTGGTCTTTAATTGTTTTCTGCTTTCTTTACTATCTATTCCAGGTTTGGAATGAAGCCATAGAAATTTAGGCAATTCCTCACCTTTCTTTTCTGGAAAGGTTTTACATAACACAGGAACTGTCTATTGCTTAAATGTCCGGGAGGAATGTCTGAAAGTATTCACCAGTGAACCTATGCTCTGGGTTCCTTTCAAGGAAGGTTCTTTGATATCTTCAATGAATTCCACTGCCTGAATTCACAGCACTTCTACCTTTGGCTAATATTTTTTTAGAAAATCATTTAACTGAAGTATTTACACTTAACTAACAGGCCATTTACAGAATTATTTTATATTCTTTAGGTAGATTATTCCTTTTCTAATTTTGTGTGTGTGTGTGTTTTGGGAACATATTTTCTTCCCAAGTTTCCTAAAGTTTCCTTTTGTTATTTGCAAACAAGCAAATCTCACATTTAATGATTATTTGTTACTTTGTTTTTCAGTGTGTTTGCCAAGTTCACTTTGACACTTAGCTTCACTATGACCTCCTTTTTTTCCCTCTTCAAGATATTTGTTTCTTTTCTTTTTTTTTTTTTTTTTTTTTTTTTTTTGAAATTATTTATTTTTTTTTTTTTGGTTATGGGGCGGGAAAAAAGGGGGGGGAAGATGTTTGTTGAAGGGTGGGGGCAAGTGCCAGGTAACAAAATTGGGTGATATA